>CAJUYI010001529.1:0-16365 GCA_910591695.1 Galerucella pusilla
AGAGTTATAAATTCAATTGAAAACGTTAAAAAATATTGTTATTATTTCAAATAGTCACTCTACACGTAGCAAAAAAATAAACATTCACTCATTATATCGTTTCAATGACTGTACCAATTTTTTCTTTATACGAAAACAATGGAACCGCATTTTAAATTAATTTAAATTAGTTCCCACGGGATTTGTTCTAAGGAGTAATTAACCAATTTTAGACGTTTTCAAAATGTTGTCTTCGGTCTAATTGTGAGAAATATCAAATGTACGTATATGGAAGGTTTAGATTGTGAAGACAAAAGAAGCGGAAAAACTGATTTCATTAAAATTCAATTAACGAGATATGAAAATGGTATGAGATATACATATATATAAGGGAGAATAGAAACGACAGTCATCAGGAGCGTAGAACATTCATACAGGGCATTCCACCGAAACCTTGACCCCCCCACATAAACTCAAAAACCAAGAGTTTATTCAAAATGTGAAAAAACAAATCGAAGTGGGGGAGGATGAGCTTGGAACATTCATACAGAGAATTCCAGCGAAACCTTGACCCCCCATAAATTCAAAAACCAAGAGTTTATTCAAAATGTGAAAAACACTTCAAAGTGAGGGAGGATGAACTTGCAACATTCATAAAGAACATTCCAGCGAAACCTTGACCCCCTCATAAGCTCAAAAACCAAGAGTTCATTCAAAAATTGGAATATAATATATGTATATAAGGAAGGATATTATGACCCTGACCCCCCCCCCAATAAACTCAAGAACCAAGAGTTTATTCAAAATATGAAATACACAGTGGGAAAGGATGAGTTTTTGTACAAAATTCATATAAAAAATGCAATCCCCTGCAGCCCCCAAATTTTTAAAAATTTTTAAATAACAAACATGGTCGAGTGACATAATTTCAAAGGTAATATATTTCTGTACACAATTACTGAACATATTTTGGATTTACCAATTTTTTTAATAAAACATTTTATTTTGCCCCACATTAACTATGAGTTATTAGCGGGGGAGACAATACAGTATAAAAACAGATAGGAATATGGAAAATATAAATTTTATATATTTAAGTATAACGTCTTTTAAGTAGTGGAGGATTTCATGTTCATTAGTTGAAAGAATACTTCTTGAATATGTTTTTAGATTTCGTCGTTATCTTGCTGTGTTCTTTTTTCATTAGATGTTGGTGCGTTAAATATGTGTGTTCGATACGCAGTCCATTTCAACTACATAATAACTTAAAAATTGAAAAATTTCACCAAATTAAGGCATTTAGAAGTACTTAAGTACAGTTAAATACATAAAACTGTAAAGTAAAGTAAACACTTTAAGCTTTTATTGATGTTAAAGACAAACTGTTATTATAAAGAAAATCTCAAAAAATAGTTAACTATACCTAGGTACAATGGGCAGTTGTGCAGGTGGAAAAAAGCAACCACCGAAATTATTCTAAACAACATAATTCTGATGGGTAAAATCCATATCATATTAAAATTCCACGTAGCAGTTATAAACAGTAATTTGAAATGTCCACAATTTCAAGAATACTTTTCAGAAATAGGATTAAAGGACCTTCTTAAAAATTCAGGTATTTTATGGTAGTTTAACACCACTGGTCGAGCTAGCTACACTAAATAATTAATAATTGTTATATTAACATGCGACGATTTTTATTTTTGGGTTGATTGTCATAAACTAATCCTTCATACAAAATTTTAGAATATTTTTAATGTAAGGATATATAGTGTAATTTAATCTATTATTGATTAGGTATAATTCAATATTAAATATATTTATCTGTATATAATTTCATTAAAGGATAAGGGACAGGGATGAGTTGCGCGCTGCGGTCATTTTCTCCCTGAATACGAGTAAGAACACCAAAAGTAGGAGCCGAATTGCGCACAACAAGATAAACACAAAATTAAGGAGATTAAAGAAATATAAAATAAATGAAATGGTAAAGGTATTTGTACATTTATTTCAGGAATAATAAGACACATAACCTAACCTAACCCCGCCAGGGTAAACTATTAAGGCAGTCCCGATAACAGAACATTTATTGGCTTGTTATTGTCTTGAAAGTCTAATACAACAAATATCCTAATCAAGGTATTTTGGTTTTTTCCTCATTTTATTAGCATAAGCACCCCTTTGCATCGTCAAAATTACATATTCCGGGAATGCCGATAATCCCTTGACGGCTACTACCTGAGACATCTCTTATAAGGTGAAATTTTAACCATTGCACGCAACCGAGAATAAGGAGAGTATTGGTTAAGGCATCTAAAGTTGGAATATTAAATAAAATTTTGATTATTATGATTCATAATACAATCAATTTAATTGGCACTCAAGGAGGTACGTTAAAAAAAATAATTTGATGATATTCTGATAGATACAAAAAAAGGATTCTTTTATTTAATCTGCCTGGAAGCTGTCCATAAAATCATTAAATAAATAATATAGATTACTTAAATAGAAAAGAAAGGAAAATGCATTATGGAGAATAGATCATGTGAAATGAGAAAAAGACAAAGGAGACACTGGAATAGAAGCAGAGGATATAGCAGATGAACTAGCAAAGAGGGGGACTAAACCATTTTGCGGAATCAGCTCCAATGTAATATTGGTAGAAATATGTAAAGCCGAGAAAAAGAGATCTGACCGTTGGAAAGATCTGATAGGGCTTAGACCTTAGACAATCAAATATTCGTCTGGGTGACTAAAACCAGTTGAAATAAAATGAATGCACGAGTCAAAGTAAAACTGCGCTAGGAAATTCAATAGGAATCCTAACAAGACATTGACGCCTGAAAAAGCTCTCAAATAGTGGAGGAAGAAGATTGTAGATTTTTTGGCATGGAAGAAGAAACTTCCATCCACATACTTGGGAATTGCACAGCTATTCAGAGTCCTAGTGCACAACAGCTGAGACATTAGGGGCCATTCGATAATAACGTAAGAGTGATGAGGGGTAGGGGGTTAAGATAATCTCTACATGTCCTTATGTTGGTGGGGGCACCATTTTTACGTAATACTTTATGTTTAACCGATTTATGTTTACTTGCTTTAAAATTATTTAAAAAATTACTTATAATTCTAGTATTGATATAGCAAAAACCAAATTGTGGTCCAAAAATAATATATGTAGTTTTTATGAAAAACTTACAGCAGTAGAACAGTACAATTTAAATTATCACTTGTTAAAAATAGTATATTATTAAACGAGCAATTTATGATAGCCATAATTCACGATGGGTGACGTTTGCGTCACGAGCCGCAGGCGAGGACGGCAAGTCACCCAAGTGAATTATGGCCATAAATTGCGAGTAGAATACTATACTTTGTCCACGACACTTAATTTATTTATTAATAAATAAAAGTCAGCAGCGATTTGGCATATTACTAACCTCAAAATGTTATGGCAGCTACTTCAAATAATTTGACATATATAGAGATGGGCGATGCTGTAGAAAGTATCAATACAACGTACCGTTATAAATATATTGTTTTAAAATACTTAATATTAGAAAATATCGTTATGAAAAGTATCAATACTAAAAATTACAATATTTTATAGATACGATATATGTCAGAAACAAATTTCCTGAACAAAATACACAGATTTAAGAGTTTATTCCATATTGTACCCCCATCTCTAGTCGTGAATTATGAACCATAATACACTACAGTGTATTATGAACCATAATTCACGACAGTTGATATATGGGTACCATATACCTTTAGTTAGGAGGTAAAATATTGACTTATTATTAGGTGGTCATGGACAAATAAAATTTATTGATTTACGTTGAACTGTGTTTCGTGAAACTAATCCTTTCCTAACATTTTATTATTTAAAAGATAAAGATAGAATGAAAGAAACGGGAGGGGGAGTTCAAGAAATCTTATGTATACTTACATGGGGTAGGGGGGGGTCAAAAGTCACCGAAATTGTCCTTACGTAATTAACGAATGGCCCCTTATGGGATAGAAGGGGGACAAGTTGAAGCCTGCAGATATCCTAAAATTTCTCAGGGAAATATGACTAAAAGAGCTACTGGTCCTTGAGCTTTTCCTCAGGAACTAAGTGGAAGTAAGGGGTCACAATAGATCTTTTTGGTATCAGTGAAAGTCACCCCAAAATAAATTCATACATACATACTAGGAGTCTCAAAAGTATACACTCAAATGAGAATGATAATTAAAGAAAATCATGATAAAAAGGAACAAAAGGAAACAAAAAAAGAAACTAAGAAATCTAATAATCCTAAGAAATCTCTAGTTGATATGGACCATTCAATATAGCATTTAGTATGGAAATGCCTCGGGAAATGCTATTAAATCAATTTCATACAGGGTGTGGAAGAAATTATGTTGTGAGATGTCACAGATGAATTTCATAAAGGGTGTAAAAGAAACTATGTTGCGACATGTCTCAAATGTCACTCCTACGGTCATTTCAAGTTGAAGCTGGACCTTGAGCAGCAAAGTGGAAGCAATAAATATTTGCCTCCAATATACTTTGAAAAAAATCAAGTATTTTCATTGATTCTAGCGATAGATATAGGTATAGAAAGTCCCACTAATGTTTTTGTAATTGGAAAGATAAGATCGTACTTTTTTGTACTTTTCCGCTATGAGCCAACCTGTAGAAAAACTTTTTGATGCGATAAACTAGATATGAGCTATCTAATATTTCAAATAGGCTATAATATTTATTTATTTATGATACAAGTGCGTGAAGTTACTTTTGCGCACGAGTTGCAAAAATGCAAGGCACGAACGTAGCGAGTGTCTTTTTCGCAACGAGTGCGCAAAAGTACTTCACGCACAAGTGTCATACAAAACTTTATCTACGACCACATGAAGGAAAAATAAAAAAATGTGCCCTGAAGGGAAAACATAAAAATGAATATTTTATAAACAAATATATACACAACGAATTCTAATTATTTAAATTCATATTTACAGTAAAATGAGGACAATTATTTAAATTACTAATTATAACATTGGGTAATTTTTCACTATGTCTGACACTTCTGTCAAATTTACTGACAGCACAAAAGTTTATACAACAAACGACTGAATTCAAGGCAACTAGATAATTTCGTAGCTAAAAAAGAGTGTTAAAATGAAAACCACATTTAAAAAGCATTGGTCATTTACGCACGCTTTTGGGTGTTATAATGAAAGTCCCATATAAAAAGAGCTGTTCATTTACACACGCTTTTCAACGTATGTATAATGTATAATTTCACACATTTTTTTGGTTCGTAAATGCCTAATTTTAAACGTGGTCGTAGATAAAATTAAATTTAATGGAATATAAAGTGGAAAATACATTAATTTCTAATCAAAATTGCTGTAAAATTGGAAATTGCTAGCACAAATATTTGTTAATTTAACTATAAATGAAACAAATTACAGTATTATCGAATATTAATGGGGAAAAAATTGTAACTAACGAAAAAATATTGCATATAATAAAATTATATAATTTGAAAATATGAAGACAAATCGTCAATTTAAACGTCTTACCTTTAGACTACTATCACTGGAAGGTCTGGTAATAGAAATCCTAGTTGTAGACCTTCCTGGAACGTTCCTCTGTAATTTTTCCACATTATAAGTCTGTCTCCAACCGAATAACGACACAATTTTTTCCGCCACTTCCGTACACTTAGGTACAGCATTTATTGCTTGACGAGTATCGAACATTTCACATTACTGTAATTTTATATCGATAAAAACAATCAACAAATAAATGCACTTTCGTTTTATTGTTCTTTATAATAACAAACGTTCAATTTATACACGTAACTAGTTGTAAATATGTTGACGCAATAATATTTTAACTGAAATTTTCACATTAGATTTGGCGAAACTTTTAAATCACTTTAAATAGAGAATTACACTGCAACAGGTACTTTGTTTACGTCGAGTCAACGCGTCGCGTCGTTTACGGTACCACTTAACAGACTGACTGTTTGGTGTAATGATAGTAACCGGACGTTCGAGGTATAATACGTTATGATTATGGGTGTAGAAAGAGAAAGGTAGTTAGACGTAGTGGAAGTGGTTAATTCTAATATAATATATATTTTTTTTAATAAGAAGTATTTCGTTCAAGTACTTGGAAAAGTTGTAGATTATAAACTTCCGGTGTAAATCTATAAGGTTTAATAAAAATTTGTTAATTGTATATACAGAGTGGCCCAAAAGTATGGAAACGGACAGCTATTTCGTGAACTGCTAGTCCTAATTGGTACACCTATTTTGGGATACGTAAATTCCAGATTTGATATTTGCAATGTTGCCAGACTGCAGTTGCCAGTTTCTTATATATTATTAGTAACTTTGGTTTTTCAAATTTATCACCCTGTGTTATGGTCATTATTGAAATCTACTATTCAATACAAGTTCAACCATATGTATTTAAGATTTTATTTAGAATAGAAGGTCTTAAATACATAAAATTTAAATGTTTAAATGTAGAATACTCAAGGCCGGCGTTAGGGGGGAGCAAGCGGGGCAAAGCTACCCCAGACCCGGGTCCCCGATGGGGGCCGTCGGCCCAGTTCCTAACTAAACAGAAATAAAACGCGAGTCGCCTGGTTGGATTTTTGTGGCAATTAAAGACACGACATAATTGCATAACGTCCATTTGGGGGAGGGGGGCCTGAAGGCGCTTACCCGGGGCCCGAAAATCCTAGCGCCGGCCCTGAGAATACTGTGATTTTGTTAATTGGGCCATTCTTTATCGAAGAAAATTCAACGTCAAATGAATATGAACTTCTACTTAGAAATGAAATTGTTCCTACACTGAGAAACTGGTTTAGAGCCAATTTTAATCAGATATGACTTCAGCAAGCTGGACCTCCAGCTCATTTTGGAGTAAATGTTGCGCGTTATTTAGATGAGATGTTTCCCGGACGATGGATTGGTAGACAAAGTAGAATTGAATGGCCTCCACGTTCACCTGATTTCAATCCTGAAGATTATTTTTATTGGGGATACTTGAAAAATTCAGTTTACAAATAGGCGTTGCCAGACTTATATTTTATGTATTTTAGGGCTTCCAGACTACATAAAATCATAAGTGTTACATATGGTTGAATTCGTATTTAATAGGAGATTCCAATAATGACTGAATATACAGGGTGATGAATTTGAAAAATCAAAGTTACTAATAATATAAGAGAAACGGCAAATCTGACAACATTACAAATATCAAATATGGAATCTCCGTATACTAAAATAGGTGTACCCCAAATTTTGTACAATTGGGACTAACAATTTACGAGATAATTGGCCGTTACTAGAGTTTTAAGCCACTCTGTATATCATATTTTGAGTCAATTTCTGCAGAAAACGATTTAATATGTCTGTAGAATGTATTATATTCAAGTTACAGTAAGCGCATTGAAACTCTTGTTATTTTCAATTAAATTATATTTTTCCTAAAATATTTAAAAATAAGTAGCGTAACCTCGAAAAACGAAGAGGGCAAAGTATTTGAAATAATATTATCCACACAAACTGACAATATCGCAACTATAATGTGATATTAAGGTTTTTTTAGCGAGTGACTGGTCATAAAAAGTTAATACCGATCAATTTTTTGCCACGAACGGTAAATACCAAAATGTCAAATCAGTGACCGCGGTAATAACTTCAGTTACCAGCTCGCTAAAAAACCCTTAATGTTTAAACAGATCATTGGTTATACTTCTTCTAATGTTAATGTAATGAAAAATTTTAATCCCATTTGTGGCAAAATGCAGCCCAATGGCGTGCATATAAACTTTTTACAAATTCAAATATGTATTATGAAATCATGTTTTTCGACTACTAGCTGTGAAGTGTGAAGTTGACAATCATTGCGTCTTTCAGCCAACTGAGAAGTTGAATTTATCTATTAGTGGTTAATAATAAATTTAAATATTTTGAGAATTCAGGGATAGTAGTTCAACTAAAACTTGTGCTACATAATTTTGTATACTAGGAGATTGTCTTTAACATATTTGCTGCTTGAAATTACATAAAAAAGCCATTAGTTTAAAATTCGCGCTCAACTAAAAATGACTGATGACATAACTAGTACCTTCATAATAATATATCGAATACTGACAGTGTACTTGTCAGTCAGACGACGGAGTAAACGCTTCTCGTGGTGCGTTTGAGAATTATTTTTAATTTTTGTCTTAAATTTTGCTAGTAGTGGAAAAATTTGTATATACCTCATGGTGTGAAGACATTTATAAACCTCGCACTCGGGGCAAAGCCCCTCGCGAAATAATCTTGGTGCTCGGTCAATAATAATAGTCTTCACCACCTTGGTGTATAATATAGGTACTAAGTATTTTCGTTCAATTTAATACAGTAGATTAAAATGAACCTGTCTACAAATCTCACAAAAATTGGAACATAATTTCCTGTAAATAATGCTCATTTAGCCAGACTAAGCGTACTTAATTTTGAGAATTTAAGAATGTGTACAATTCAGGTTTACTCGAATCGTTTCAAACCATCTCAGCCCATATTACTGACTCTTGAGAATAGAAAAGACCCTATAAACTCGTCCTGATAAGGGTTGAAGCTACCTGCCCGACACAGAACTAGAAACAAAAATAATGATCAACAGTAATTACACAAGTGGTGGCAATTTTTTGATAGTTTCAACTAGATGCACGAATCTAGCAACAAAGACGAGTGCTAATCTAGTTAAAATTATCTAAAAAAAATTATTACCACGAATGTAATTCGGCGTGATTATTTTTAAACTATTTAGCAGAATGTTAAGCAAACAAAGTACATATCTTCATTAAGCAGGTTAACTGATAGCAAATTTTCAACGTCAAATAAAAATGACACTGATAAATGTCCGGTACCCAATGGCTTACGAATTCATTCAAACGAAGATCCAATCAAACAGCGTGAAAAAATTATCAAAGGTGTGTACGAGTGCTTCAAATTTTATCGATAATTTTTTCTTTTCCACGAAAACTTATTTATTTGGCAAAATTGTGAAAACAAACCGACTGATAAAATCACGAGTCTGTTATGACGAGGGATTTTATCTAAATTCGGTTTGTTTGAATGTTTTTGCCTCAAATAAACAAGTTTGAGTGATGAAAATGAGAAATTATGTGATAAAATTTGAAGAGCGAGTTGTATTTGGGAAGATTATTTTTTTCAACAATTTAAAATTTTGTATTAAATGTTCAATATTCTCTTGGGTGATGGCACTGAATCGGTTTGTGTTCATTTTTCAATAAACTTCGAAGCACTTTTAGTTGTCAATAATGACATATTCACAGTAAAATTTTGACGTTTCAATGTAAACAAGGTATTATCGATGAGGAAGCAGAATTATCAGTATAATACCGAATGATTGGCTAGAATAATGTATTGCTATTGGTTAAAACCACCAAAATGTCAGATTTTGACAAGTGAAAAAAATAATCGATGTAATTTGCTATGGTTTATTTACGATAAAAAGACGATGACGTTGCAAAACAAAATATTGTGATGTTGCCAAGCTGTAGTTTTTTCCTTCACTTATCGAAAACTAGAAAAGTCAATCTGATGTTAGATTGACAGTTCTTCTTTTTCATTGTTCCGTGCCTCGTAGGGCGTAAGTCAAGAATATTTATTTAAAAATAAAAGGCTTGATTAATTTAATATAAATATTTATTCATGAAAAACTATGGATAAAATACAGGAGACAGTAACCAATCATTCTATATTTGAATTAACATTCAATTATTTTACATAGAAGAGGGTTAAATGACGAACTGTAGGTCCTTATACCTTATTCTGTGCTCTATAGGACCATCTTCAAGAGCACTGTAAGGGTTTACGCTAAAAGGAATCAATCACATTCATGCAAATTTAAATATTGTTTCTTTATACAATAACTATTATATTTATTGTAATAAAAATAGAATGAAAAATAATATATCGACTTCGGTAGCTGGCCACGTGTAGGTGTGCTATTAGACTTTTTATATATAGCTGTGATAATCCACCAAAGCAAATTGAAGTAGTGAAATTTAAAGTCAACATTCCTTTATCAACTGGAATGACCTGCTCAAAGTCTCTGCTCCCTCTGCTAATAGTTTGAAGATGGCATGACAATTAGGTTAAGTCACTACCTGTCTGATTTTATAATGTATTTCAAAGTTTTACTTCTGTTAATAATGAAAACAATAACTTGGGAATATACATTTTATTTCAAATAGGTAAACTGGTTGGTTATTACGATACAATCTAAACATTTATGTTCCTCTGAAATAATTCCACAATAATCTCAGAACTACTTACTTTCCTTTTTTGCGAGTGGGCCACTCAAAACAGTCCACCCTGTTATTTGGCAATCTTCATTGAATTAAAAAAAAAACAGGCCGTGTTTTGTTTTAATTTGTGTATTATAAAATAACTGTACCTAATTAATTCGATAATAGTTATTATATAATATTATAATAGTGATTTTGAAAAGGTGGAAATAAAGTGAATTGGATAAAGATATACAAAAAATAAAACACAAGATTTCCACTACTCCACCACAAAATCATCACTATCTCTATTATCACTGTCAAAATTAATAATAAGTGGAGTCACATCCTGTCTATCGAATACTACTTCTCTATCCCACCAATCTTGTACAATTTTTTTTGTGTGCTCTACTGTCTTTGACCAAATATCAGGAGTTACTTTTTCTGAAGACTTTTTCCATGCACCTAATGCTTGTTCTGTTGAAGAACCATCAGCTCCCACATGATCTCTATAAAAAATTTTAACTATGCCCCAAATATGTTCAATTGGGTTGAGCATACAGTGGTAAGGGAAGTCTAAGCACTTTGTGGCCATATTTTTCAAATAATATGTCAGCTTCATATACTGTTGGTGGTTTATTCCAACAAAAATGTATATATTTAAACAAAATAAGTTATCTCAGTATAACCACAATATATTGAATAATGTTCATATCAAGTTACAGTTTAACTAAATTCAATAATTGGGTTTTGAAGAAAATATTTACAAAAGGAATATCATTTTGTATCAACCAGTTCTGTATATCAGCCTTTTTGGTAGCTGTTGTTGGTACTTTATTGATCACTGTACTGTGATAACTTGCATTATCCATTACAATTGTGGCAGGTTCTTCCAAGTTCACTAAAAGTTTTCATGGTTATGTGTTCCTCTGAAAAAATATTGTGTTAGTTAATTGTGAGTAGAATAAAAAAGTGAATTCAATATACTCACTGTTTCTATACATTTCGTATATAACATTTCGGAAAGCATTTTGATCAAAGTTATCAATTTCAACAGTAGGTTTTATGCGTTGTCTCTTTTTAGGTGGGCTTTTGGCCTGTTCATCTCTAATATTCTTGGCGGCAATAAGGTTAACAATCGTAACGCTAAGTTGTAAAGCTTCTGCAACTCTCTACAATATAATAACTTCAATTTATGAAAGATCAAGTTTAATTAACCTAACCTAACATTTAAAACATTTAACCATTTACATTTAAATATGTAAGAATAATATTAATAATAAGGAATGCAAATAGCGAATACTATTACTTACGTCTCTTAGTAGCAGTAAGCGGGCCCCCATTTCGGCATTCTCGTTCAAAATAGCTCAACAAAGATGTTACCATCTCTTGACATTTACTGTTCAGCTGCTTCGGCATTTTATAACTACACACTGCAGATTTGCCTAAATAATTAGTAATGAAAATAACTGTTTTTTTTAATCTTAAAGAAGCAATGAATTTAAAAGCACCAAAAAAACTTGTAAACATTAAACGATGATCGAATGTCAATAAACGTCAAAACATGCTGGGGAATTTTACCAGTTGATCTGACAACGTCTTGAAGTTTTGCCAACCCGTTAGCTGTAAATTGCCCTTGCTGTTGAGGATAAGTTGTATTTACGGTTGGTAAATTAATATTTATTCTGATAAGCAGGAAAGTAACTAAAAATGACGTCATCGTCTTTTTATCGTAAATAAACCATACTATATAGCAAATTATCAGTGTAATTTTGATGCTATTGGTCGATTTGAATTCTTTTCTCATTGCGATTGGCTGACAGGATCGTTTAAAAAATAATCACAATAATATTTTAATATTATTTGTTCTAGTCTTTCCAATGGGCCTGATCTCCTATATTTCGGATTTTCCTAAATGATATTTTATTCTGTCTGTAACGCGACACGTTAATATTTCGGTTTTGGTTGTAAAACCAACTTGTGTGTTCTAATGAACAAAACAAAAATTCAATCAATGAACTCCGATGTCTGCACTACTTAAACAAGGATATTTAATATCACCGGAAATACGGTGCTGTGGGCCTTCATACGGAGAAAAATAAGTTGCAGCGTGTATCAGTTTCATCGTGGTTTTGTTCCGTGTGAATTTTTTACAATTTAGTTGTTTGGTAAAATTTGCGAACAGTTTGGTGACGTTAAAAGGAAGGCATTCTTTGAAATATGTAAATTTTCAATAACAAATATTTTTAATTCAAAATATACCTTCCTTAAGAAATGTCATGCCTCCCTACGTATACACGATGAGCTGACACTATCAATACAGGGTGCTTCAAAAGTAATCTGAAATATTGTTGTGGGCGATGTTGTTATAACATACATTTTCGTTGATGATAGAAATTGAAAAATTTTCAAATGTTCTAAAATTGGGTATCTATCTACAAATACATTGAAAAAAACATTTATTTTTTATTTTTTAATGTATTATCATCGATTTTCCATGTAAATATCTACTAAAAAGTCGTTTTTTTTACCAAATTCCTTAAATTAACATATATATCATATCGTACATCAAAGATTATGGTTTGATCTTCAAACTTTATTTGAAACTTTTTTTTGTATCTGCATGTTTCACAAAGAAACATACGATTTTCCACGTGAACCTTCATTTTTATGACCCCACTTTATTTTCATTATTGTTTGAATAACAGCCTCTATTTTTAATGTGATTTGTTGAATATTTTTGTTGTTAATATTTTATTATTATTGTTGTTGTTATTGTTATTATGCGGCGGCGCGTATAAGCCGCTCTCTCACCTGCTTTTTTACCTTTATTTGTGCTCCCTTCTCTTTCTTACCTGAACCATAGGTATGTTCTTTTGTATCGCGATCACTTCTAAATAGGTTCATTATAAACTTCACACATTTTTAGATAATATCATAAATATTATAAAAAGTTATAGAAGGTTTGCTGAAAGACGTGTGATTAAGTATTTATTGTAAGTATTCTGTATTTGTTTATTATTTAAAAAATTTATTTTTATAGAAAAACTGTATCGTAGTTTCGAAAGTAGTGATTGGGAAGTTTTTCTGTATATTTATTATTTAAACAATTAGTGCGAAAAAACAAAAACTAAAATTTTCGCTCGACTATTTTCCGGAGAATCGCATGCCTAACATCGTAAAGTTTTTCTCATGTTAAACAGAACCCTTTTAAATACTCAATTTTGAATTTTCAAATTTTTTGTTACAGTTCAGCTTCTAAAAAAACACTAAAAATACTAGATGTCGTTCATAACAATGCTCTTCGTATTATTTCTGAGGCATATAGAAGTACTCCTATAGAAAATCTTCAATGGGAACTGGGCGAACCTCCACTTCATGAAAGACGACGATTTATGAGTCTTGCGTACGCTATCAAAAACAATCAAAATATAGCGGATATTTCCTCACCACTAATGCATTACAAAACCCATCAACCTTTCAATTCAAGAGTTCATCAAATTTTAAGATCCATAAACATACCACACATCCCTCAATCACAAAATCAACATAGCTTTACTCCTCCTTGGCTTATACCACTTCCAGAACTTGACCTCCATTTATTGACCTACAACAATACGGAAACCAATCCAAAAATAATTATCAACGCCTTTCGCAGTACTATCACTCCCTATCCTGAGCACGTTCCTATTTACACAGACGCATCAAAAACAGACTGTGGAATTGGATCTGCGATTTTTGCGCCCAACATATGCTTAAAATACAAACTACCACCAGAATCAACAGTTCTGACAGGAGAGCTTTATGCAATATATAGGGCACTGAGTTTCATCAAAACAGAATGTGAAAGGAAATTTTTGATAATTACTGATTCCTTGAACTCATTACACATAATATCTAAACTATACAGTCATCATCTTATTGTCAATATGATCAAAACAGAATTATATGAATTGAAGAATAAAAGTATCGTATTCCTATGGGTTCCCTCACATGTAGGATTGGTGGGTAACGAAGAGGTCGATAAATTGGCAAGAGAAGCAGCAAATGATAATAGATTAATTTCACATTTCAATCCATTACCAATAGACCTGAAAATCACCTACAAACACAAAATTTTGAAAAATTGGAGTGATAGCCTGAAACAATCCCAGCCTCGAGAGATCATACCTTTGTTTGGACCATGGCAAAATCATGCCCCCAATCGGTTCATGGAAGTTGTAGTGACTAGACAACGTCTAGGACATAGCAGACTCAGCCATCAATATCTACTATCAAAGGAGTGTCAACCGTATTGTGAAGTATGTGAGCATCCCATTACAATTAAACATATTTTGATTGAGTGTCCGCTATATACTGTCGCAAGGTTACAGCATCACCTACCGAACAATTTAAGTGCTGTGTTCAAAGTTTAATACAGTTTTTAAAGGATTCTGAGCTTCTATACGAAATATAATTATTGTATTGTTCAACTAACCTATGTACAAAGTAATCATCGCTAATAACCAATATGGTTGATGCGGAAATTGAAAAAAAAGAAAATTTTTTATATTTTTTGTGAGGTTTTATGTGTACTTTGACTAGACTATCTACCAAAATAATAAAGACATCAAGCTATATTTTAGATCATCTTTGATACACCCCGTATAGAAGATTAAATATAATTGCGAGCACAATTTGATAAAATGCAAAAGAAATTTTACTCGATGAAAAATTTTAAATAAGAAACTTCTAAATTAAAGAGATTCATAACTGACCATTACAGAGATCTCCAGCCGTATCCGCAGTTATTAAAATAATAAAAATGAACTATAGAGCCACACAATCTAATCATGTACCTAACGATCTCACTTCAGCGTAACGGAAAAAATAAGAATTTTTAATTATTGATGATTAATCTTTAATGATCTGCTCAAAAAACCATCATCATCATAGTCCATGGTATGTTTCACTGACCATATTTGCATGAGAGTTACTTGCAATTATATAACAGTAACGGTGCCGGTGCAGTACCGGAATCAAATAATATTAGTCGACCATTGTAATCGGTGATGGAAAGACGTTGTGTGTGTCGGAAATTTCAGCAGAGACTTTGGAAGATAATAGACAACGTTATTACCAGCGTCTAGCCGGTGACATAGCATGGCTCCCGAAGATGAACGATAGGCGCCAACGTTGTCATATTTAGTAGTAACATAACAATATTGAAGTAAATATCTAAATATCAGAAAATAAGAAATAGAAGACTAAAAAAAAACAAGAAAACCCAGGGCCAAACCCGGTTGATCAAAGTGCAACTATGTACTAAAATATCAGAAAATAAATATGTATATATATATTATCAAAAACCCAATTACCATAGTATATGGTGTAGGGTTTACTTTTACAATTATACTTATTCCAACTAGGTACATCACATTATGCGACATATATATCCATTTTTTCATCGATGCTCCGGTCCAGATAGAATTTTATTCATGTACAAATTTAGCCCA
The DNA here is from genome assembly GCA_910591695.1 of Galerucella pusilla. Lineage (NCBI taxonomy): Eukaryota > Metazoa > Arthropoda > Insecta > Coleoptera > Chrysomelidae > Galerucella > Galerucella pusilla. The sequence continues at coordinate 15,785 of CAJUYI010001529.1, forward strand.
TTGTTTTTGCTTCTGTCCATGTTTTACCTTTTTCTTGCAGTATGCCTACCATAACACCATCCCATGTTTGTTTTGTTCTTCCCTTTTTCGTTCTTTTTTGTATTTTTGATTGCCATACTTTTTTAACTGGTCTTGTATCGTTCATTCCTTGTAAATGTCCCCACCAGCTTAATTGTCTCTTTTCAATAAATTTAAGTGTTGATTCTATTTCAAGGTCTTCTCTTATTTTCGTATTTCTTATTTTATCTTTCTTTGTGACTCCTTTAACTCGCCTAAGATACTTCATCTCAACTGCTTGTATTCGACTCTTTTGTCTCTTTGTTAATACCCAGGATTCACATCCGAATGTTAATATTGGCCGGTAAATTGTTTTAAATACATTTAACTTAGTTTTCTTGGAAATTTCTTTTTTATTTATAAATGTCGAATTCATCGTGTGATAAAGTTTCATCGTTTTTTGTACTCTATTGGTAATTTCGACTTCCTGCGTTACATTTTTTTCTATTTCTACTCCCAAGTATTTATATCTTCTAACTTGCTCAATTTTTATTCCATCTAACTGTATATTCAAATGTTTTTGT
>CAJUYI010001529.1:21365-37278 GCA_910591695.1 Galerucella pusilla
TAAGTAAAATTTGTGCTCTTAAAAGAAAAATTGTTTATCTCATAAACTAACCACTTTAACCTACAAGTATTATACATTTTGGAAATCAGCTCAAAGAGGAGTATCCAAATTTTACATAAAAAATATGAAAAGTAATTTAAAAAAATAAAGGGGATGCTGCTAGGGGTGAGGGGGTGGCTTTTCCAGTAAGTTTAAATAAGCCATAATGCTTGCCCCTTCCAACATAAATTGACGTGTTTTTGGATTTTTTCTAAATACCAGTATTACAAAAGTTATTAAAGGTGGATACTTTTATCTGAAAAGAACTGTATTACCTTCAATAATTATGAGCGACTGCGCTACTGGTGAATACTGAGTACATATCCAAGCATCGCGTTATAAAGCATTAGATTGTTATCGGTTGGAATAATGATTGGGAAATGATTATAATTTTTAATTTGGTTAAAGAATGCAATGTTACCAACAGGTTCGCAGGTGCAAATCACCAATTCATTGCGTATATGTGTAGATCTTAACCTTATACGTTCACGTTTATGTAAAGTGTGAAAAACGAGTTGAAAATATCGAGAATTAAAATAAAAATATCAAAGAAAAGTAGAAGTTATTTCACTGCAAGACGATAAAAAATATATACAGCGTGGTCCGTAACTAATGGACCAAAGTGAAATGGAATATAAAAATATTATCTTACTGAAACGTTAACTTTGTTGGTTAACATTTCAGATGATAAAAATGTGCAATTTCTTCACAATTTTGATTTTTGGAAGAATAGTTCCGGGGATTAACAGTTCCTGAGATACAAGTTCCTTGATGATAAACAAGTCCCTTGAAAAATTTCCTAAGGCTACAGTTCCTTGAAGACATATAATTTCCTGCATAAAGTTTTCTGGGATACAATTTCCCGAAGCTACAGTTTCCTGGAATGAAGTTTCCTAAGGAAGGAGTACATCAGGCCTTTGGATGACGAATGTTCACAAAGAGATTTTTCAAAGTTTAAATATGTAAAGTATAAAGTTGGGCTTCATCTTCATAAACATATGTATTAGTGCTAAGTATTTTTTTGTTGTATTTGCTGCTAACCCATCTTTTTTTTGTAATTTCAAAACCGTAATTATATAAATTTTTTTTACTCTGTTAGTTTTATTTACTATGCAGAAACTTTAAGTTCTTTTTTTTAAACAGATTAAAAGTTAGCTAATCTTCAAATTTGATTTTCTTTCTAATTTTCTTTTAGGAAAGAAAATTAGTGGCGCCCTAAAATTACTTTTTCTATTTTTATTCTAGTTTTCTTTCTAGAATTCTTTTCTTTATATTAATAAGGTAACAAGGCCCTGCGAACTGGCTAAGGTTACCTCCAAATCTATTGGTTAGTTAGGCAAGAAGCTACGTCATTCAACATCATAATTTCATCAGCGAAATTGAGCAGCTTTTGTTTCATTGGCGCTCAACGTCAATCAATAAACTCAATTAGTGTTTCAACTTAAATTTGGTTTCATTGGCGCCCAACGTGGGGCTTCAATCAACTCATTTCTTGTTTCATTGGCGTCCAACGTGGGGCTTGAAGTTAAAGTGAATTTTCACCTTCAATTTTTTTCATTATTCAACATCATTTTTTTTAACGTCATTCGACTTTTGTTTCATTGGCGCTCAACTTTAAATAGTGTAAAAAAACAACTATTTGGTTTCAGTGGCGCCCAACGTGGGATTTCAATCAACTCATTTCTTGTTTCATTACGCAACTTCCTTCAATAAAATATTGATGATAAAAAAGATATAGGGTGACAAAGTTGAAATGTCAAAAATGTTTTTCTCAGTAAGTTGAAAGATTTTGGATATACAAACGTAAAAATATGAAGATAGGGGTTTTAGGGCCTGGGAAATCACAATATGTTATCTATTTCGATGTATTTTCTAGAGGGCGCCACAGAAGCTATGTAATTGGTATAGCTGTGCGATTAACCTATTTATCGGTAACGGTATCCCTCTATTTATTGAAAAATATTAAAACTGCATCATTTTTGCGACAAAAAGGTATAACTAAGGTCGTATTTAGATGATTGCCGTCAAAAGCGAAGACTATATACTTTGAGACAAACTATACTGTAATCTATAGTCTATTTGCTGATTGGTTTTTGTCGTTTCTCAGTTTTGTGGTTAATGACGACATTTTTGACGTCAAAGAAAGTACACCACTCTAACTTAAACTAATATGGTAAATATAACGTAAATATAGATTATATTAATGTAAATATAATAGACTGATAACAATATTATCAAAGTATAATTAAAACAATGGAGTGTAAAGTAATAAAAAAACCTGCTTCTTATTATACAGGATGATTTAACAAATTGTTACGAACTCACTGATTCCGAAGCTGGCCCTGTCGCAAACTATGAATGCGACCTTTCTAGAAAGGTTCTTTCGCATGTAATATCCAGACTGTTCTGGAAATATACCAGGCCATATAATGGTTTATCGCGAATGTTCTCGATTTATAAGGTATACGCAGAGGTGGTGAATTCAAGAAAGTTCTAGAGATTCGAGGTACTACATATACGCGGGTTTTCGAGTGAATCGGGGAGTTGTTCAGTATAAAGTGAATCGGTAAACAGTTTCGGTATACAGTGAGTGAACAGAAAGTGAATATAAATAGTGTTGAAGATAAATTAGGACAATTATTATACCGAGTGTAGATAAATAAGTAGACATTAAGTATTGTGTATATAAATTAAGTTTATTATAGTGTGTAAGTGTTTCTTTAATAAATCAATAGTAATTAGCCATAGTGAGTGTATAATTTCATCCCACGATAAAATCAGTTCAAATAAATAAGAAAAACATTACAAAATATTCAATTTTCAACTTTGATAACTTGTATTTGCATAGCCATAGGGGTCTATTTTGTAAATTTGGATGTACACTTTCAACTGTCTTTCGCTTCGAATCAATAGGTGTAGGTGGTACACTTTTTGTAAGGAATATAATGTCATGTCATTTGATTAGTGAAGAAGTAGTATGCGAAAACACCAAATACATTTAATTTAACTTATTTTTTAATGTATTGATATATAGAGTGTTGTTTCGAGTCAAAACATAGAATTGATGGATTATCATGCATTAAGTCAGCGCTGTCAAAAACTGCTTCTAGAATTGGTTCCAAAGGATGTAAAAATGCGTACGTAGTTACATACGTCTATAAGTCAACAAGCTATGAAGTTAGTAAATCGCGCGACCCTTATATATACGGTGTACGTGTTTTTCAGCGACCGTTTTTCGGCATATCACTATATGCGCGATTAGTGAACCCTACTATTTATTAAATTTACTGTTTGGACCCTTACTTTGTGGAATATACTCATATTTCTGTTATTAATTAAATTGTTTCTTATTTTACCCACTATTTATGGCCATTTGCACCGACTCACTGTTCAAGTGCTAAGTAGAGCATAAAATCTAAGCCTCCCTTGAAAATATAACCCTTGCACCATGTCAGGTATAGGTCGGCTTAGCTAAGTAACCATGCAGTTTGGCATCAATGCAAATTCTAGGTAATTTTCAGTTTAATTTAAGTGATTGGTAACAGTATTTCGACTCACTATGCCATTACTGTCATTATTTGTTTATGGCATTTTTGTTTAGTTTGTGTCTGACGTGGAAATCTAAACATTGAATAAAATGTTTCTTGGTGTGTCAGGATCTCTCTTTGTGTTGTTGGTATTTTGATAAATATTAATCTGGGATACAATGTCGCACCATGGATACTTTTGCTATGGTTCTGCTAGCTGTAGCTACATCAATTCGCATAAAATGTGCAACAGTTATCAGAAAACCTGGGCTCGCAAAATATCTTAGACAAGTTAGCAATTGGTTGATTGGACTAAGGCTGTTGTTCCTAAAAGCATTTCACAAGAATGTATATAATCTTGGTTTTATAATTTAGCGACAGATGTATTAAACACAAGGTCTGTAAACTTGGTTTTCCAAGTATCAAGTGAGTAGCTACATAATTATAATCAACATTTGGTTCTATTACCTGTCATCAGGAAGCTCCAGACGATCTTCTATTAAACTTAAAATAAACATAACAGTTTCTTTGTAAAATCTAAATGTCTTAAAAAAAGTAAAATTATCCATTGAGTGAAAATAATTTAGCCGAACAAATATTTGTCTCGGAAAACCATATTCGATTATTTCTAACACATCTAAATCGTCATTGAAAATATCCATTTCCTTATTGCAACACAACAAACCACCAGCCAACAAGCAACCCCTATGTTAACAGAATTTAAGTTTTGTTATAAGCCTTCGAAATTGACGGCAACAAAAATATTAACTTTAAGTGGCCCTCAACCATAAGCTTCACTTAAAATAGTCGGTGCAAGTGGCCATTAATGAAAACATTATGAAAGGATACTTTGAGACAAACTATACTATAAAGTAACGTAGTTATTTTCAATACGTTTAGCAATGTTGGTACGAGTTCGAAAGAAATAAAAAGGTTAAAGCGTTTATAAAATCCAGGTAGGTTGCAACGTTATCAGTAACGTGTACATTAAAATAAAACGTTAGTAGCAACGAACATAAATACGTAAATTAGTTCCTAAGGCGTTACCACGAATAACTGCACACTGGATGGTTTTCTGCATTCTACACTCTATCATTTCATTCTCACATTAATTCCGTGCAATAATTTTTGCATTTAGTCTGGTTAAATGGAATTTACAGTTTATACAAAGTATATGGCTTGACCTGTTTTTTTCTACTTGCGTGCGGAAAAGTTCACTTTTCCGCACACGATTTAGTTTGTAAAGTGCCACTTTTCCGCACTAGTATCAAAAAAAGTGTACACATTTGTCAAACAGTAACTTCTGTATACCAAATTTAGGGGAACGCGTCACCCCAACCGAATTATACAGGGTGTCCCACGACGTTTTGACAGTCCAATTTCTCGAAAACTGTTCATATGACATGTATGAAATTTGGCAGATATAAACAGTCGAAACTGATGCTTGTATTTATTATAAAATGATTTCCGTGTGTGGTGTGTGTGGTATCGTTGAATTTGTTTTTGAATGATATATCCAAAATGGTAATATTATACCGGTTGTCCCATTTAAAAAAATTATGTTGGGGTCACGTGACCCGAAATGACAGGAAAATGGAAGTCATTTTATAATAAATATAAGCATCAGTTTCGACTGTTTTTATCTGCCAAATTTCATACATGTCATATGAACAGTCTTCAAGGAATTGGACTGTCAAAACGTCGTGGGACACCCTGTATATAGGCTAAAGTTTTCGGCGTTCTTCGGATACCATATTGACAGATAGTGGAGAAGGTATTACCAGTATAAAAAGATTGGGAGGTTGGAAATCGACAGCCGTGGCTGAAGCGGGTATTTAGAAGAATCAACGGAAATGTGGAGAAAAATGTCTAGCAAAATATTATCCACCGACAAAGATCATGCATATGCGGGGCTACTTCTTCCAACAACAATTTTGTGACAACCAGTCTCTTGACACAAGAAATTGAAGCAGTAATAGATTTCACCAACCGATCTTATTGAACAAAAAAAAATTAGAAGCATCAACGATCAACTCAACTTACAGAATGCATCAAATTGCCAATTTATTATTAATATTGATTATAAGTAGTAGAATAGATTGTAGTTTCTCTTTATGCTTTGATAAAAATTAATAAAATTTCAATATGATGTTTATTTTTATATGTTCCGCACGCTCGTAGAGAAAATAACGTTCCTAACTCGGGCGGAAAGTGTCTTTTCCTCACTTGATTGCTTGGCCGTGCGAAAAAGTGTAACTTTCCGCACTAGTTAGAAAATATAGTTTAATTTTGGGATTTCTGGAAAAATTTTAATGCAGTAAAACCTTTTGGTTTAACTATCAATATCTTGCAAATTAAAGTTATATGCAAAATGACATACGAGAATGACAAAAAAAATAAACTGACAAATTATTTCCACTGTAATGCTACTTTCTTGACAATTTTGACTGGACTATGATACTACCTATTTAAAAAGAAGTCATTTGGCGTACGTGCTGGAGTAATATACGAGGGCAGTTTGAAGAATAGTGACTTTTCAATGAAAAACTTAGTTTTTCCACTACTAGCTGTGAAGTTGACAATTATTGCTTCTTCTAGCCAACTGAAAAGTTGAATTTCTCTATTCGTATAAATAGTATATTAAAGCATAAGTAGATATTGAGGTCTTTAAAACACGCGCGAGCAAGTGTTTTAGGGACCAGTTATCCACGAATACTTTACGCTATTTTTTTTATTGGTGCACTTTAAAATTATAAATACTGGTATCTACACCATATTCACCATAAAACAAATAATAGAAAAGAGAAGATCAGAAAACCAAAATATATATCTGGCATTCATAGACCTAGAAAAAGCCTTCGACAAGGTACCAAGAACAGAGTTATGGGAGAGTCTGAAAAATAGAAATATCGATGGAAAAATCATAAATATGATTAAAAACGAAATCAGAAGATTTCAAAACAAAAGAGGGTTTGAGACAAGGCGGATCATTGAGCCCAATGCTTTTTAACATTTTCATGGACGACATCATTAAGGAATGTGATAGAAATAGCAAAAAAAATGAGCATTGGATACAAAAATATGCAGAGAGTAGAGATAGCTGAGGGAGCATTTGCCGATGACATAATACTGATAGCTGAAAATGAAGAACGACTACAATATAATATAAAAATATGGAATGAAATACTGAAGAGAAAACAAATAAGAATAAACAAAGATAAAACCAAGGTGATGACCATAGGAGGCGAAGAAATAAATATAACAATAGATGATATAAAAATAGAACAAGTAGAAGATTTCAAATATCTCGGTGTAACGATAGACGAAAAGGGAAGACAAGAAGCAGAAATTAACAACAGAATCGAGAAAACCATAAAACTGTACTATACAATGAATAAGAACTTCATCAATAAAAGAGAAATTTCAAGACAGACAAAACTAAAAATATTCAAAACAATATATAGACCAGTATTAACATATGGATGTGAATCCTGGATATTAACAAAAAAAATCAAAAGTAGAATACAAGCAACAGAAATGAAATACCTGAGGAGAGTTATAGGAGTGACAAGGAGAGACAAAATAAGAAATACACGAATAAGAGAAGAACTAGACATAGAAGACATTATTTCATTTATAGAACAAAAACAATTAGGATGGTGGGGACACATACAGAGAATGCCAAGCAATAGACCTGTGAAACAAATTTATGAAGCGAAAACACAAAATAAGAGAAGAATAGGAAGACCTGAAAAAACATGGAACGACATGATAGGAAAGATTCTACAAGAAAGAAATAAGCAATGGAATGAAGCAAAGACACTGACTAGAGACAGAAAAGAATGGAAAAAGTTCATGCAGCAACAATAAAATGATAACCCGACACCCTGAGGGTAAAAGGGCTCAAGATTATATATATATATCTACAACAACAAAAGAACTAATGATGTAAAATGGTTGAAGTTGTGATGCTACGTACCTATACCTTGCGTTTTCATGGAAATGAGAAAAACATAGACTAATTTGCATTTTGTCTTCAAGATTTATTAATTCAAATACCATTTTCTCCGCTTTGAAAAATCGAAATATTAATATCTCAAACAATATCAACTGTACTTTCCATTTTCATTTAAAAAATTGAAATTGTTAAGTATTGTCCGAATAAAGGTTTTGACGTTACAAAGTACTCCTGTCAGATTAATAATAAAAATTGTCATTTAGACTTCGTTTCTCGTTGATGTTGCCTTGGTAACTTTAAAAAACGCGCGTGTTAGAAAGTTCGATTTAAACACGCCGAGGCGTGCTTTAAATAGGTAAAATGGTTCAACAATAAAAAAATTGTATATTATACACCGTGGTGTTGAAGACAGTCACTTTATAAAGATTAGAACCACTTACAAATCATTACATATGTAGAAGAACATTCAGGATAATATTATTTACGTGAATTTTTTTCGGTTTTCTCAATTGCTTTTTTGCCTAAAAGATAATGTTCAATCAATACTCGAACAGTTTTCTTTAAATGAGTATTAAACTACGTTATCTGTCAGTTTTTATGTACAATTTTGACAGATGACATCTGAAACATGTCGGAAACTAACAATATTCGATTAATCACTTTTGACTGCTAGTAGCAGCTCGTAGTGACCGAATTCCGTTCGTTTATTGCCGGGCGTGACGCCTAGTCTTACCTTCCCCTTGCCCCTCGAACACATACCGAAAAGTATGAGCTTCAAGCCACGGACATTAAATATTTGACGTTTGTCCGGTTTGACGTTTATTTAAAGATTAAGATTGTGCCGATTACGATTTAATACGATTTAAACCTTACTAAAAATATCTAAATATGCAAAATTATATTATCAAAAACATTATAATTGAAAACTGTTCTTCTAACAACACAGGAAATTGATTGGCATTGGCACATGACAAGTGGTTTTGAGGATCCTAAAAAATCGTGTTCGTTTTGCTTAAAAGTCGTGACGATTAAGGCGTCACGCACAAGTGCTTGAAGCCCAAATAAACGAAAGCAACAAATGTATAGTTTGGCAAGTTTATCTGAAGCTATACGGGATCGGTGAGAGGCGAGGAAAAACATGGCGCCTATCTGTCAAACGTACAAATGGCGTACGGTACCTATTTTACCAAGTAAAACTGAAAATACAAAGGTAACTGACAATACCAACTCCACTGGATAAATCAATATCAGTCAATTGACGAAGTGAGAGGGAAGATCTCACGCACGCGCTTGCCAATAAGAAGTCAGCTGGTCGATACAAATCACCAATTATGTAATTCGAGGGTGTGGTCATTATGGTTTTCGTACAACGCTGCCAGAGCTTCAAAAAGCCCATAACATATTTGGAAAAGTGTTCATCTTTAAATATTCATAAATTGAAAAAATAATGTAAATAGAATAAATCCAAGGAAACAAGTACATTATAAAATTAACGTTTAATCATATTTTTAATATTGTTGATAATAAAAAGACCCTTTTCTAATTATTATCACTACATAGTAAGCACTTCAGTTTTTTCATAGTTAAATGTGGCAATGTCGAATTTTTCGACTGCATTCCTTTCACGGTTTCAGATAAACTTGCCAAAGTATAGTCAACCTCTGAAAAGTCACTTTTCCGTCAAACCGCCCTCGTATTTCAAGAAAAATTGAAATACCATTTACATTCTCTTAGAGAATATCATTTGGAATGTGGTTTTTCGAACAATTTAATATATGAGAATAGTTATGTAGGACGGTAATGGCTAAGAAATTTTTCTTACATTACAGTTAGTTGATAATTTTTATTTATGATATAACAAATGTTTTAGTTATCAAATAAAAAATTCCTGTATATATACAGCGTGTCCCGCTGTAATTGTACAATATTAACTTTAAAATATTCCGATTTAAATCAAGTAGCTGTAGCTTTAATAAAATGTTGATATTAAGAGTATTGAAACCACACTTTCAACAATTTGTATATTTTTGTATATTCTTTTATTCCTTTTCCAATCTTCTACAGGCACGCCACTGCTTACAAAGAATTCCAAGTTAAAGTAGGCGTGGCCAAACAAATATTTTCGAGTGCAGTTCTCCCTCGTTACTTGCGAGGTTAATTATAGTGGCAATAGATTCGAAATTGATCGGTCATTCAGTTAAGACCTACAATTTCCTTTCCCGGTATAAAACCAAAATTTTCCGACCAAATGGGCCAATTTGCATAGTACATAATTTTGATTGATTTAATTTCTTCAACCATAAGTGAATTTCTCTAGAAAACTAAAGCTGCTTCTTTGAGAACTTACAAGGACTCAGGCGGAAGCACTTTTCAGAGGAAATAATAAAACCATAACAATTACTCCAAACCCCCCCACTATTCAAACTAGTAGATACGACGCTTCTGGAATGGTGGTAGATATCATAGATAAAATGTTTATTTTCCCTTCCCCTTCTTGGAAACCATGGAAAAGGCGAATTATACGATTTTTACATACTATTATTTGGTTGTAGAACAACTGAAAAATATACCACCTATAATAATGTACAGGGTGTTTCTAAATCCATGCAAATTCAGGTGATTGTTCGTATGAAATTAAGGTGAGTCTTTCCTGAAACAAAATTTTCTCAGCACACATCTTTCCGAGATATCACCCAATTTATTAAAAAAAATTATAAATTATGCAGCTATTGGTTTTGGGAAGAAAATATAAGAGTAAAAAAAATTTCAAATAAAACAAGGATTACGAGTTAAATTTCATTTCATAAAACTTCATCTCGAAAAAAAATTTTGATATTAAATAAAGTAAGGGTTGCTAATTTCACCCCCGTATAATCCAACAGGAATATTGAAAAAATACCCGTGATTAGTCCTTTGCGAGTACACGAAAATTACACAATTTCAAGTTTCTAGCCGCACTGAAATTTTAAAAAAAAATTTAAGTCACCACCTCTTAAGGGTGATATCTCGGAAAGGAGTGGGCTGAGAAAATTTTGTTATAGGAAAGACCCACTGTAATTTCAAACGAGCAATCACCTCCTGAATTTTGTCGCATGAATTTAGAAACACCCTGTATATATAAATAATAATAATAGTTAATATGGTTTGATTAGCAGTGTAAGTATTTTAGATTTAGAATCATTGTCCTCAATAGAACCCAACAACATTTAATAAAAATTTACTAACCCATTAAAAAGGAGTCTTTGTCCTTGATTCATTTACACGGTATTATTTGTACAGTGTTTTTTAAATGCGGCAGTTTCCCCTACTCGAAACCCGGCGTACCGCTAAATATGATGAAATCGTGCAATGTTTGACAAATAAATATATAAGCGGGTTTCTTGCAAAACTTTTAAAGAATTCCTTGCACAAGCATTATGAAAAAAAAATTAGCCAGTTTCAGCATTACTATCATACCAATGATATTAATAATATCAGTAAAGTTTTTACCATCTACCTACCTTATTTTTCAATTTGCTTGGTTATTAAATTCAATGTAAACAATCAGGGGTGTAGTGAAAAATAATTTTCTGGAGGAAATATAATTGTTCAAGTAAAAGGTCCTCTTTTAATGAATACTGTGGGGGTATCTACGTTCTAATATATCGAGTTAAAACTAAAATTATGGTTAATATTTGTATAAATACCTACATAGAAACTTTAATTTTAGAGTTTATCGAGTTATTATTACTTGTAAATTCATTTGCTGAACTCACAAAAAACAGATATTGACTGCTAATTTGTAAACAAAACGAAACAAACGACGTGGTGGCAGAGAAATATACTCATTTGGACATTTGATTTGATGTTACGGAGTGTTTTTTAGTCAGTCATATCTGTATAATATCAAAAAGCTTCTTCCGGTACCACTACTTTTGTACGGTATCACTTTTTTCGCTTATTGCTAACCTTACATTTGATAAATAAAATCATCTGGATCGTATCTAGCCAAATTTGAAAAGGCTATGAAATTAATAATTACCAGCTTCTTTTTCTAACTTGAAATACTTGAGAACTTTCAAAATACTGATGTTTTTCCGTGTATTCAGGCATATTTTTGTATTATTTATATAAATATAACAATATGATTATTATTCACTTTTCATAAATAATCATTGTCAGTAAACAACAAAGTATCATGTTAGATACAAATTTGATGAGGTTATGCTTGAACACGAACATAACCTTTTTGGTTCTTCCATCCTACCATTAGGGTTGCCACCTTTTCTTTGAACAAATATAGTACATTGGATTTTAAAGGGAGAAAAAAAAGAGTACAGGGTTTAAAAATAAAGTACATAATTTTATTAGCATTATTTGCACATTTAAAAGTATATTTTTTATTACTTTTGGCATATTTAAGTAGGTAATCGTCATTACCAAATACTTTTAATGCCTCATTACATTTTATGTTTAAATTTGTGTGTGTGTGAGGTTGTGATATTGACTGCGGATCCTTGTGGTTCCATTAGCCTATATGTTTAAATTTAAATGAATAAACAATTCATTTTTTATTAAATTTAGACTGGCTTTATTTCTTTCGTCCCTCCATTTGAGATTCTTCAGAGAGAATACCCCCTCTGTAAATGCTGTGTGCTGTGGCTGTAATTGAGAGTAAAAAGAAAATTACTTTATATAGGTTTATGAAATTGTTCTCTGAATTTTTGAAAATATCCTGCCATTTTTGGGCAGTTGATAAATTAGAAAAGTTTTCTGTATTTATTTGATCATACATTTTGCCTAATAAGGTAATTTCCCCATACAACTCATCCATATTAATACCAAGTTTGCTTAATTTTAAATTTTCAATAATGCTAACAAAACAATCAAAATTCAGATTACTTTTTAGATTTATACTGCTTAGTTTAAATAACCAATTTGTGTCACCAAAGTCAAACCACTTATTTTCTATCCGAGTCTGAGTAATTGTTATCAGTAAAGCTACGTTTTGTGGGTGTACGTGTACTAGAACTGCTCTGTTTGTCCATATTATCTTTGATAAAATACTAGAGTAACTAGATACTAGATAGATTTTTAACCTAAACTTTTAACACAACAGACAAAACAGTCAACACAACTTTTTACGCTCCTAAAACATTTGAGGTTAGGGTAAGTTTTAGATCTTCGTTCTTCTTTTTCCTTTACTAGGCGGTAATAGGTAAAAGTGGGTAAAAGTAGAGTAGGGATGGGCGCAGGATTAGAGTTGTCAAAATAATTAATGAAAAAATCGGAAAATGGGAAATAAAGTATTTTGGCGTACTTTATTTTTCGCATAAAGTATAAAGGACAAATACCCGAAATAACGTACAATACTTTATTATAAAGTACGGGTGGCAAACCTACCTACCATCCGGATTTGAGTCCCATTGAACTCATTTGGGCAACTGTCAAAAACAATGTATCCCAAAAAAGATTGTAACTTTCAAGTTGGAAGATGTGAGGAAACTGGCGGAGCATCAGTTTGATCTATTCACTTCCGAGAAATGGCAAAAGTAATAACAAAATTATTTGTTGATTTTTGTTGTTGTTATAACATCAGAATTGGAATCGTCCAGTATAAAAAAATCTTTCATTTATTTATATAGAAACAATCCCCCATTGTCAAATCAGCTTCCGATGACACACTTTCATTGTTAATAATGTTCAGATACCGTATCGCCCACAAAAATGTTAATAAATTGTTTTAAACTCTCTAAATTAGATTATGGGCATCTCTTTTAAAAAGTAACAGCGGATAATAATTAATTAATTTTAATCGAAAGTATACTACTTATTTTATACACAATTCAGACCTTTTTGACAGCAAGAATCTTCTTGCAACTATCGAACCACCCCTGTACAGTTTTAAGATCCTTGAGATTATTATGGAGGCCGTTTTCACCATCAAGTTTCATGCGGTAAACAAATAGAATAAACTGGATAATGGGCGATACAGAGGACAGAGGAAAATCCTCACGAAATTAGAACAATCAACTTGAAGACAAATTGGCAAATAAAGGACCATTCCGATGGCTACGTCGCTCCAGGGCAGGGTCGTACGGTGATATTTTTCAGGGTGATGCATGCCTTCATCCAATATCAAATTTTTTAGTCGCATACGAGGTTTGTCAAAAAATATTGGTTTCACTCAAGAGTAAAGTACCTTTAAATTTGACAATATCGAAAAAAATTTTTTTTTATTTCAAAAACATTTATTTACCCCGCATCAACTTCTATGAGTTATTAGCGGGGGAGACAATACAATTTTATGGCAATAGTTACAATTTTACAATTTCATAATATAAGAATAAAAGGTATAAATAATTATATAGCAGTTTTTCTAAATTTTTGATTTTGGTTTAAAATATTTTAGATTGCCAAGGACTTCATTTTCATTTGATGAAAGTACACTTTTTAGGTTGGATCTTATTTTGTTAGTTTTTCTTGCTGTGTCATATATTGGACATTCCAGTAAGATGTGTTTCACTGTGATCACTGTGTGACAATTTTGACAGGTGGGTGCGTGGGTGGCATAAGTGTGTGTGCCGGATACGCAGTCTATTCAGTATAACTTGGTCTCTTCTTTTGTAGGAAGTAGGGAGAACTGTTGTAACTTGTGGTTTGATTTCTTTTAATTTGTCATTTGTTCTATGCCAAATAAACTGCCATTGTTGATCTATCAACGTTTTGATTGTGGATTTGTGATCTATATGTGGATATTTTTCTAGCATAGGTGCATATTGCCATATGTGACGGTACCCATAGTAAGGATATATTCTTATGTTATAAATAAAAGTTGATCACAATTAAAAACTACGATTAAATATGTAATTACATTCTTTTAAATTGAAACTTCAGATTATTTTATTTTTTACTGTTTTTATTTGGAATTAACATTTATCTCTTGTCATTACAAAACACATGATAATCTTTTAGGTTTTCCATGTTTTTTAATAACTTAGCATTTAAAACGCGGAATAAATGCATATTCATTTATTTTTCAAATACTAAAATACATTCAAACACTAAGTTATAAAATTAACATCATATTAATTGTTAAAAACAAACTAGTTTAATTTTTACTCATTCTAATGCTTCGACATATCCAACTTTTTTAGTAACATTTTTCGATATTGTCAAATTTAAAGGTACTTCACTTTTGAGTAAAACTCAATATTTTTTGACAAACCTCGTATAGGACTGAAAAATTTGATATTTGATGACTGTATTCTAGGTTTTAGATAATGCAGAACTTTTTATGAAGAATATCTTTTTTTCCTAAAATTGATAATAAAAAAGTTTTCCATATGATTGCAACTTAGGGGGACATATTGTATATATTTTCACAATGTGTTTCGGATATTTACCAACAACCCCTCGTATCTACATCCAACGATATTATAACGACACTGCTAAATAACATTGTTGAATACACCAAACTGCCAATTGGTCATTTCGAATACATTTTCGTTGCCACCCGTATCCAACCGGACGGAACTTTGTATCGGGAGAAAAAAATTAACAACGATCAATTTTTATACGACCGGAATCGCGAATGGTAGTAAGAGTAAGCAGGTTAGCTTGCGTATATTTCGTTATGACTACACTGACTGACAGAACTGACAGAAGGTGAGGTAGATAAGCATACGTTTTTACTGATATGGTGGGAATGTGACGTTTTCTAAAATTATACGAGGTCTCATCAATAAGTTAAAGATTTTAATTAAAATTGTTTATTAAATAGAGGTCTAAATATTTGTTGTATCCGAAAATGTTGAATAGAAAAATTGTAGATAATTGAAAAATGCACAACTTTTGTTTCAAGTATTTTTTTAGATAACATCAAAATTTGAGTGATTCAGAAAATTCCAATATTTTGTTTTTTATTTTGAAATAAAATCTTAAAATTAAGAAAATCGTCACAATTTGTATCCCAAAAAGTTTGTATTTGTTTCTGGAAAATTAATCCAAAAATGAGATAATATACAAGTTATCCCATTTGAAAAATTTTTTTGGTGAAATAAAATGAAAAATGGAATATTTTTTATAATAAATACAAGCTCAAGTTTCATTTTATTATGGTTTCCAAATTTACGTGTCTTCAGTGCTGGGTAAAAAATTAATTAATAATTACAATACATTTTTTTTCATGTAGGTAAATTGTAATTGTATTTTTTTGGTTTTTTTTGGATTCATGAAGAAACTACGTTGTGTGCCACCCTTTATACAGAATTCGGCAAAAGTCCGGGACCGGACAAATATCGAAGAAAATATAAATTTTTTGAAAAATCTTTTTATACCACAAATTTTACTCCAACTTAAACTATAATTTGAAAATATTTTGAAATAAAGTGTGGCGTATCAAAGTTAT
>CAJUYI010001529.1:37678-51967 GCA_910591695.1 Galerucella pusilla
ACATAAGTTTGCATTATATTTCCTTAGTGAGCCCCCTAACAAAAAAACTCTATGCGCCACTGTACTCTTTAATATTATATTTATCAAAAGTTTTTATAACGTTTTTTTATATTTTTCTTAATTAAGAAGTTATAGTACCTTGTAGTTTTCGACAGTTTTGAATAATCGCCCTGTATCATCCAACTAAGAGCAAGACTAACCTAACCTAAGACCAACTTATCAAAAAAGCAATGAGAACAGATAATCTTGATGTGGAATGTAGAAGTTTTCTAAAATACAGTGTATAACAAAACTAATGATTAAATACCTACATCAAATAAACATTTTCATTAGCATCAACACAAATATAAGTAATTTCGAGATGAAGATTTGACTTTATTGATATAACAGACAACCACTTGGTTATTATAAATTGCATATGAGGGTTACACCTTTAAGAATTCCAATAAGTACATGAGACTTAAATGACTATGTATTGAGGCATAAATGATGTTCGTATAGGCAGGACCGGCTCATATAATATATTGTTTCATCTTTACAAACATCCTAATAATTTTTCTGATTTAGGTTTTTTATCATAATTTAATGTGATAAATAGTATTTGCCATATACAGTTTCAGCAAATAATTATGTTCCGTATAGACATTCTGTGAGTGGAAGAAAGGAAGCTGTAGAATCAAAGGGAGACAATGTCTAAAAAAGTAGGGGTTTCGTGGAGGGGGAGTATGTTGTTCTCTCTTGGATATATATAATATGTCACTGTTGCTCCTTTATGAGATTCTACATATAGAAGATAAATATTTGCCGAACCTGTATATGTATAAAGTCTACATGAGAAAAATGCAAGGTTGTCAAATATATCTTTTTTAAAATTGCTGTGTTCACCATACTTCATTAAACTAGAGTTTGGTCAGCCATCCTTTGCTGTTACGTCATAATCGGTGACGTATTCTGCTGTTTCACGTTTGTCTTATATTAGTTGAATGTTATTTTACACTTAACCTCAAAATTATAATCAATGACATATTATGTTAAGAATCATTTACAAAATGTGACAACTGAGCTGTCAAAAGTGACAAATAAAATATACATCGACATTTGTTAAGAAATACGTTAATGACGTCATAATTCCGTCTCACCCATTTTTATGAATGAGAGATCAAGATGACGTAACGGCAAAGGATGGCTGAACAAACTCTATGGTTTATTTACGATAAAAAGACGATGACGTTGCAAAACAAAATATTGTGATGTTGCCAAGCTGTAGTTTTTTTCATTTACTTATCTGAAAACTATAAAAGTCAATCTGATGTTAGATTGACAGTTCTTCTTTTTCATTGTTCCGTGCCTCGTAGGGCGTGAGTCAAAAATATTCATTTAAAAATAAAAGGCTTTTATGATAGGCTTGATTAATTTAATATAAATATTTATTCATGAAAAACTATGGATAAGATACAAGAAACAGTAACCAATGTCCAACCATTCTATATTCAAATTAACATCCAATTATTTTACATAGAAGAGGATTGAATGACGAACTGTAGGTCCTTATACCTTATTCTATACTCTATAGAACCATCTTCAAGAGCACTGTAAGGGTTTACACTAAAAGGAATCAATACAAGCTGTAATCATCTTCATGCAAATTAAAATATTGTTCCTCTATATAATATCTATTATATTTATTATAATAAAAATAGAATGAAAAATATATATACACAAAATAAAATGTTACCTACATGATATAAAAAATCTCCCATTTTATCAGTATTATACTGTGGTCGTTTACATGTATAGAATTTCTATATATAACGAATGATTAGGTAGATGGTCTGATATTAATCTCTTCACTAATGAAGGTATATTTTTGTGTCATCACTGCTACATTATGTGAAACAAGAAGTGAATCTAGATCCTTTGAATAATTTTGTGATCTAATGAGTCTATTTCCTACCCAGTTATACATTGGGCAGTTGAATTAAGATGCTCCATTCGTATCTCTGTCAACATTTCTTCATGAACAACTGGAATGACCTGCTCATGCTCAAAGTCTCTGCTCCTTCTGCTAATAATTTTAAGATTGTATGGCAATTACGTTAAGTCATTACCTACCTGATTTTATATTGTATTACAAAGTTTTACTTGTGTTAATAATGAAAACAATAACTTGTGAATATACATTTTATTTCAAATAGGTAAACTAGTTGGTTATCACGATACAATTATTTAATCTAAACATTTATGTACCTCTGAAATAATTCCACAATAATTTCAGAACTACTTTTCTTTTATTTGAGTGGGTCACTCAAAACAGTCCACCATGTTATTTGGCAGTCTTCATTGAATTAAAAAAAAAACAGGCTGTTTTTTGTTTTAATTTGTGTATTATAAAATAACTGTACCTAATTAATTTAATAATAGTTATTAGTGATTTTGAAAAGGTGGAAATAAAGCAAATTGGATAAAGATATACAAAAAATAGAACACAAGATTTCCACTACTCCACCATAAAATCATCACCATCTTCATCGTCACTATCAAAATTAATAATAAGTGGAGGCACATCCTGTCTATCGAATACTACTTCTCTATCCCACCAATTTTGTATGATTTTTTCAGTGTGTTCTACTGTCTTTGACCAAATATCAGGTGTCACTTTTTCTAAGGACTTTTTCCATACACCTATTGCTTGTTCTGTGGAAGAACCATCACTTCCCACATGATCTCTATAGTAATTTTTAACTATGCCCCAAATATGTTCAATTGGGTTGAACATACAGTGGTAAGGGGGAAGTCGAAGCACTCTGTGACCATATTTTTCAGATAATATGTCAGCTTCATAAACTGTTGGTGGTTTATTCCTACAAAAATGCATATATTTAAACAAAATAAGTTATCCAAGTATTACCATATATATTGAAACATGTTTATCATATCAACTTACAGTTGTACTAAATTCAATAATTGGGTTTTGAAGAAAGTATTTTCAAAAGGAATATCATTTTGTATCAACCAGTTCTGTATATCAGCCTTTTTGGTAGCTGTTGTTGGTACTTTATTGATCACTGTACTGTGATAACTTGCATTATCCATTACAATCGTGGTAGGTTCTTCTAAGTTCACTAAAAGCTGGTATTCGAACCAATGCAAAAAATTCTCTCGGTTCATCTCACCGTGGTAATCACCATCTTGTTTTTTGGAAGAAAAAACCAGCTCTGCTCCAGGAATAAATCCAGAAGAGGAACCAGCATGCAATACTATATACCTACAATAAGGAAATAACAAATTACTACTAGGTTTCTTGGACATACTGCATAGCTCAAAACAACTATTAATAATTATATAGATTTAAATAAAATAGTGTGACTAGTAAATATTTGGAAAAGTCTTAAAATGGCAGGAATGTTAGTACATCATAAATTAATTGCTAAATTTAATTATTCAATTACCTTGGACCACCAATTTTGGTTTTTTTAACACTTCTATTATTAGAATCTTGCCAAGAACGTCCAACAGTACCATCTTTAAATATCCAGGTCTCATCCAAAAACACAAATTTATATAAACCTTCCCTTTTTATCTTGACATATTCATGTAGAAAATGTACACGTTTTAATGCAATATGTGGCAACTCCATTAAACCACGACGAGGATCATCTTTTTGGTATTTGAATCCAATATTTTTCACTATCTTCCAGAGTGATGTTAAACAACCATTATATAGTTCACGCTCCTGGAGTTTGTCTCTTAAAGTTTTCAAGGTTATGTGTTCTTCTGAAAAAATATTGTGTTAGTTAATTGTGAATAAAATAAAACAGTAAATTCAATATACTCACTGTTTCCATACATTTCGTATATAACATTTCGGAAAGCATTTTGATCAAAGTTATCAATTTCAACAGTAGGTTTTATGCGTTGTCTCTTTTTAGGTGGGCTTTTAGGCTGTTCACCTCTATTGTGCTTGGCGGCAATACGGTTAACAGTGGTAACGCTAACTTGTAAAGCTTCTGCAACTCTCTAGAATATAATTACTTCAATTTATAAAAGAATAATACAATATCATATTTGATTTACATAACCTAACATTAAAAACATCTAATCATTTACATTTAAATATCTAACAATAATATTAATAATGATGAA
This sequence comes from Galerucella pusilla, assembly GCA_910591695.1. Taxonomy (NCBI): domain Eukaryota; kingdom Metazoa; phylum Arthropoda; class Insecta; order Coleoptera; family Chrysomelidae; genus Galerucella; species Galerucella pusilla. The sequence continues at coordinate 41,822 of CAJUYI010001529.1, forward strand.
TACAAATAGCGAATACTATTACTTACGTCTCTTACAGCAGTAAGCGGGAGAAGCGGGCCCCCATTTCGGCATTCTCGTTCAAAATAGTTCAACAAAGATGTTACCATCTCTTGACATTTTCTGTTCAGCTGCTTCGGCATTGTATTAACCACACACTGCAGATTTGCCTAAATAATTAGTTATGAAAATAACTGTTTTTTTAATCTTAAAGAAGCAATTAATTTAAAAGCACCAAAAAAACTTGTAAATATCAGACGATGATCGAATGTCAATAAACGTCAAAACAGAATGGAGAATTTTACCAGTTGATCTGACAACGTCTTGAAGTTCTGCCAACCCGTTAGCTGTAAATTGCCCTGGCTGTTGAGGATAAATTGTATTTACAGTTGGTAAATTAATATTTATTCTGATAAGCAGGAAAGTAACTAAAACTGACGTCATCGTCTTTTTATCGTAAATAAACCATAGTATAGTTTATTTACGATAAAAAGACGATGACGTTGCAAAACAAAATATTGTGATGTTGCCAAGCTGTAGTTTTTTTTTCATTACTTAACGAAAACTAGAAAAGTCTAACCTAACCTTACAGTCAATCATTCACATTTTAATATGTAGCAATAATATTAATAATAATGAATACAAATAGCTAATACTATTACTTACGTCTCTTACAGCAGTAAGCGGGAGAAGCGGGCATTCTCGTTCAAAATATCTTAACAAAGATGCAGTGGCGGATTTACCACTAGGCAGACCATTTTTGTAGATCGTATAAGCTGCGCGCCAATGATATGCTAGTTTCAACGTTGCAAAGTTGATTTGTTTTAAAATAGCCCTTAAAAAATCTTAAAACTTGCCATTTTCGGTTAAATTTTAGAAAATTCATCCCGGTTGTAGGGGCCGCTCGAAAAGCCTTGCCTAGGGCCTCCAATGTCTTCTACCCGCTACTGCAAAGATGTTACCATCTCTTGACATTTACTGTTAGGCTGCTTCGGCATTTTATTAACTACACACTGCAGATTTGCCTAAATAATTAGTTATGAAAATAGCTGTTTTTTTTTTAATCTTAAAGAAACAATGAATTCAAGAGCACCAAAAAAAAAACGATCAAATGTCAATAAACGTCAAAACAAACTGGGGAATTATACCATTTGATCTGAAGTTTTGCCAACCCGTTAGCTGTAAATTGCCCTGGATGTTGAGGATAAATTGTATTTACGGTTGGTGAATTAATATTTATTCTGATAAGCAGGAAAGTAACTAAAAATGACATTATCGTCTTTTTATCGTAAAAATCCTATAGTTCGCGACGTGCTTAGAAAGCTATCAAACTGCAATTGTCACTTTGACAGCGGAAAACATTAACTGCAATTTTAACAGCAAAAAATTCTATTCAGATTTCATTTACGCCCGATGTAAGCAATTCAGCAGCGCCGTATTTATTTTATAACATAGCAAATATATAAGGTAGTACACAGGAAAAAATAAATTACTGGTAGCTTATTGTTGTTTAATTGAGGTATTAAACAAACTTTTTAGCTTATTAGTACCAATAAATAGTTGCATACAATGTTTAAAAAGAACAATCTATTTAAAATGTAGCTATCGGATGATTAACGTTATAGAGCTTTTCGTGGTCCTTCGAACCGGATTATACCATTTCATTGATATGGACCGACTTGGTCGGTGGTTTTAAGCTCATAATACACCGCGATACGGTTCTGATCCGTGAATAAATAAACTTGGGTGTGGTATGTATAAAGTAAGAGCGACAATCCTGAAGAGTACAATTACAATGTGAAAATAAATGAACTAACATTTCGCATACGCAATTTGGATTTCTCATTGTATGCGCAATGAGATAAATCTTGATTAAATGTAATTACATGTGACTGAAGTTTAGTATACATATAACGTCGTTAAGAGCGGGATTTATTATTAAAGGGCTCGAAGGATGCAAATATTTTAATTTGACTTGCAGAGCTCGTGTCGAGTTTAATTATTGTTTACCTATGTTATTTTAAGTGTTTGTTATCTGTCATTCATAGCATCGTGTCAATTTTGAGAATATGTGTAATTTAATGACAGGTGGCGTTCTGTAGAAAGTAGATCAAAACGGATATAATATCAGAGTTGTCTTTTATATTTTGCATATAGAGCTACAAAACAAATAGTAGATAACCACTTGTCGTGAAATATTAAGAATAAGTGGTGTAGACTCCGTTTCACCGGTTTCACATAAGAAGAAGCCAACTGTCTTGCGCAGAAACCAAAATCGGCTACTGAATTGAAGTCGAATGTCAATTTAATAAAATGGCGCTGGTTTTGACAAGTTCGCGCGTACAACTCCAACTTCAAGTGTGTTTTTCTTACGTGCAACGGAGTCTACATCTAGTTTTCATTTCAGTAACTTTCTCAGAGAGTTCTTTTGAATCAGGTATTAAAAGTTTAAATTTTTTGTGTTCCATACAGTTTTTGGTGATCTCCCTAACGACTTTGAAGTTAGTTCAGTCAGTGACTTATTTAAACTTTTTAAAAGATCGACGTGTTTTTCGAAAAATGCGTTACCTTTCTTCCGTCGGTAATTCTTTTGGCCATATTGATGTTTAATTAATAGAAAGAGAAAAAAGCACTTGCGGTTATCTCTTCGACTATACAGGGAGTCAATTTTGAAATGAGCTGCACCTCGTGAACAAAAAGGGATATCAAAAAAATTTCAAAACGATTTCTAGGGTAGATAGGGGTATATAAAATGTAATGAGAGAGAGAGAGAGAGAGAAAGCGCAACCCCTACTTGTGATACGTCGTTGAAAAGCCCGTAAAAAATGTTTTCCAACCTCTAAATAATTATTGTATTTCCAAGAAAAAATGTTTTGCATTTTCAACGGCGTATCACATGTAGGAGTTTGCCAGTTAAATTTTAGTAGGTGGGTCGATGGGAATGCGTTCTCTCTCATGTCCTTATAGTTCCCCTTCTCACCCCTAGAAACGATTTTTAAATTTCTTTTATATTTTCTTTCGTTCAAAAGGTACAGCCCATTGTAAGTTTTAAAATATGAAAATTAGAAAGAAGAAGATACAGACTAAGTAGTGAGGGAATCATTAAAAAAAAACTACCTCCTCACTTCTTAGAAATCAGACAACCTGGACATGCCACTGGACGGTATAATGAAAAAGCATAACTTTTCAAAGAAATTCGTTACGGAATTAAGCAACAAGAAGGAATGGGATCCAAATACCATTACCAGACTTGGAAAGAACGCCATTCAATGATACACAGACGGCTCAAAAGCAGTAGAAGGAATTGGGATAGGAGTGTTCGGGCCAGGAACCAAACACTCTGAAAGCTTGGGAAAAACCACAAGTATCTTTCAAGCGAAAATCCACGCCATAAGAAAGTGCGCCCAGTTCAATATTGATAAAGGATACAGGAGACAAAGGATTATCATAATGTCGGATAGTCAAGCAGCTATTAAAGCACCAAGTTCTTGTGTAATCAGTTACAAAATGAAGTGGGAGTGCCTAGAGAAACTCAATGAACAAGGCGAGAACAATATAGTCACCTTACTATATGAATTCCATGACACACTGGAATAGAAGGAAATGAAATAGCAGATGAACTAGCAAAGAGGGGGACTGAAATACCTTTCTTGGGGCCTGAACCCTTTTGCGAAATCAGCCCCAATGTAATATTGGAAGAAATAGGTTGTTCGCGCCGCTCTCTTATTTTATATAAAATTCGGCGCGCCGCTCATGGCTTAATTTTGTATAAAAATCTATACCAGTTTCTAAAACATTAAGTACCTTTCTTTTGATAAGAGACTGGTTTTATTATTGTTAAACCCGCTGTACTGAAGGAAACATCTTGTTCCTATTCACAATTTCGTAAACTTAAAGCAGAAGATCTGACCATTGAAAATATCTAGTAGGGCTTAGACAATCAAAGACTCTTCTGGGTGACTACAACCTGTTGAGATCAAATGAATGTTCAAGTCAAAGTAAAACTGCGCTAAGAGTTTTAACAGGGATCCTAACGGGATCCTAACGCAGATTTTGTGGAATGGAAGAAGAAACCTCCATCCACATACTTTCCAACTGCACAGCATTTCAGAATCCTAGAGGACAGCACCTGGGAGATTACTGGAAAGAAGAGGTACATTTACCTAAGTTGCAGCCTGCAGACATCCTAAAATTCCTCCGGGAAATAGAACTAAAGGAGCTACTGGTTTCTGAGACTCTCCTCAGAAACTAAGAGGAAGTAAGAGGGCGCAATAGATCTCTTAGGTTTCAGTGAATGCCACCCCCAAATACATACATACACACAAGTTTTAAAATTGACACCCTGTATACTTTATTTAGTACATCCACTAGGTATTCGTACTTGAAGATTTTAATTAGGGAAACCTGTCTGTCTCTTGGAACATGGTGGTAAACTTAACAATGGCAACACGGTAAATATGTCGACTTATATTTTTTTTAATCTTCAATTCCATCAAGCACCTCGGTTCTTCATCTATAATGACGTTTGTGTACTGCTGAATTGTTTATTCTAATAAAACATTCTTTTATACTCTTCCCTATCATGATTTACTTTCAAAACATTTTAAAACCCATTCAAAAACCAAATGAAACTACATACACTGATAGGTTTCTTTAAAAAAAAACGACACCCAACTAAAAATAAGAAAAAAAAATCCAATACGATTTACCTGTCTTTCGATATGAGATGCCTGAAAAGCACACCCGAACGGTCTCCAGTTATTTCAGATGACAATAAAGATTTCGATCTTCCCAGTTCTCAGATTAGAAATTCAATACAACCTGATTTGTTTAACAATGTTTAGATGTCGGTCGTGTTAGTTGAAAAACAATCTTAATGAAATCTTGAAGGGATTTTAAGTTCATCAGTGGTTTTTTTTGTTCGTTAAAGAACACGTGCAATGTTGTTCTTTTATGAGGGTTCTTGTGGAGGTGGGCCCGCTTCAAAGTTATTATTTAGTTTGTTTGGGCGATTCTTCATTCAATTTTTAGACGAAAAGTTCCTATAAACAACGTATGATCAAGTTTGATATACAGATTACTAATAATAAAAGAGCTATGTTAAAAAAAAGCAATCAATTCTTTTTTAAATTAGAATAGCGCAATATTCTAAAAAACTGAACTGAAACAATGATAGCTAATACCAGTCATTTGATATACCCTAAATACGAAGTAAGATTAAGTACAGTTCCTCTTGACTCACCCTGTATAACTGTTAAAAATTGTTACGAACGCTATAATAATTACTTGTGTATAGGCAACACACTATACTAGCATGTTCGAATGGTTGGGGTTTTATTTATTAACTACTTCACAATGCACAGAGAGCTTAGATGAAAAGTTTTCTGTTGTTAGGCAACACACTATACTAGCATGTTCGAATGGTTAGGGTTTTATTTATTCACTACTTCACAACGCACAGAGAGCTTACATTAAATGTTTTCTGTTGTTAGGCAACCAGTGTGACGGAGTAATGCAAGTTGCGTACCTAGTAGTATCCGTGAGTGATTTAAAAGGAACTAAACAATTTGTAGGTGTTGCTTATGATAAGGTAAACAAATAAAAACATTTGCGGTTAGTGAGTCATTTTATGAGACTCACCATACGAAATGAGGAGGTGATAACTTTATTGTTAAAAGACGTAAAAAGTGTTGGTCAACTAGAATTGTTGGGTTTTCATTATAATGTAATCAAAAATAAATATTTGGTATTTGGTTTTATTTAAAATAAATAATTTATATTGCGGTTTGAAAAATAAGGTCTTGAAATAATTGCATAAAATGAAAAAAAAACATTAATACATATTTAATTGATTTTATTTAAACGTTTGACGTACTATATGATCTCTCAGGATATAGCCCAAAAGAGGAATAATACTAAGAAGAAGAATGTGGGATGAAATTAATATAAAGGGTGTCCCAAAGCTTATTAGAAAATGGTTGGTGATAGAAGTGCCAAGGAAATTATATACAATGTGATTCAACTTTTTGAAAAAGAGGAAGAATTCTTAGATAATGGATCAGGAGCGTACCCAGGAAAAAAACAAGGGGGGGAAACCATGGTCGTTCAAGCTGAACGGAAAAGTTGAATGAAACCAAAATTTTGAGAAAATTATGTAGGTGTATAGCACTGCTTTATCTCTGAGGTGGTGGAAAGGAAGGAAAATGGTGAGGACCAAATTTGTAAAGAATCAACTTACCTACATTTTTTGTTAAGGATTTTTCGTCAAAATTTAATACAGGGTGATGGATTAGTGTGATACAGATCAGTAGTAAGATACCAAAGCTGGGAGGATTGAGTTTAGGTGACCTTGGTGGCCATGGTTGTGGGAATACTTGTTAAGGTGACCTTGAGGGCCATGGGTGTGGAGAGACTTGATAATAGATGACTTTTAGAGCCATGGGTGTGAAGATACTTGTTTAGGTGACATTGAGTGCCATGGGTGTGGAGGGACTTGAGTATAGATGACGTTGAGAGCCATGGATGTGGAGGGACTTGAGTTTAGGTGACCTTGGGAGCCAAGGATGTAGATATACTCGACCTCCGCAACGGGGAGAGATATAAATTGAAATTTTACGTTATTATGAATATCAGTATTGCATTGCATTAAGCTTTTAAGTCAGCTCAATTTAAATAAAAACTGAAAGACTTTAGAATCGCGGGAAACTAAAGACATATCCTTTTTTCTCCCGTCAAAATTGCATCTTACGGCAAAGATTACTGAATAAAAATATAAGATGTTTCACTCGTTCGAATTTATCGCGTAAAGCACCGATGCCGCTGGTGACTTGGATGGTACAGTTCGTCGCTACGTCCTTACTTGCATTTAATTTGGCATATTATACGGGACGTCGCCCGTCGAGCGCTGTTATTTTAGAACGGTGGTTCGTGTTTTATATTTATGTTGTATAGATTTTTATTCTGTAATATTTGCTTACGGATTTTATTTGGAAGTTATAATTAAACGCAATAAAAGAAAACAAAAACGGTGAATATGTCTTTGTTGAATCGTATGACCCGCATGATAAGACTGTACCAAGTGTCAAAAACGAGTAGCTAAAGATGTTTTCGACACTAGGTGCTTACTATAACTTTTCTACGACCGCGGGGAAAAATATTAATGATTTCACAGCAAATACTTTTTTACATTAGTGGTTTGAAAAAAAAGTGTTTCAAGGATATGATGTTTGAAAAGTAATTGATAATTCCATTTTTCAAATATTTGTAATTAAATCAATATAGTTTTTTGAGAAAGTACCTGTTTTGTATATTTTCATGTAATTTCCCAGCACGGTCTTCCATAATAACAGATTTACTAATCAATCACCCTGTATACAGGGTGTTTTCAAATGACACTTACAACGTTTGCATGTAGATACCTCCTGTAAAATTTGATAAAATGTAATGAGGATTAAGGGGTCCAACACATTTACTATTCGAAATACAGGGTGTTAAAGTTTTAAAAAATTAAATGTTTTAATTCGATAACTTTAAAATGGATGGATGAATTGATTTGGCAGGTTGTTTTTAAATGTAAAAGGGCATATTTTGATTAAGAAACATTTTTCAATTCTTGATCCAGTGGTGTAAATTCGGAAGAATATGTCACATTTCCCTCCCATTTTTTACGCCACTTATATTTGAAGCAATTTTTATTCAATTTTGTATTCCTCAATGATTTTCACGTGAAAAACGAATAACCTTTACATAAACATTTGTAGTTTTCTAAATATTTAATGATTTCATGAAGTCTACAAGATCCAAGGTGCAAACCATTGAGGAATACAAAATTGAATGAAAATTGCTTCAAATATAAGTGGCGTAAAAAATGGGAGGGGAAATGTGACAGATACTTCCCAAAGTACACCAATGGATCAAAAATTGAAAAATACTTTTTCATCAAAATATGCCCTTCCTTTTACATTTAAAAACAACCTGCCAAATGTCAAATCAATGTATCCAACCATTTTAAAGTTATCGAGTTGGAACATTTAATTTTTTAAACTTCAACACCCTGTATTAAGAAATCTAAATGTAATGGACCCCTAATTCTCATATAATTTTGTCCAATATTACGAGAGGAATGTACATGCAAACGTTGTAAGTGTCATTTGAAAACACCCTGTATATATTTTTGTTATTTCAAAAGTACAAAATGAGTGGACTACACTCGTTGTCTATATCATACATATTATCATGTTGCATTATTTGTTTTTATCTCTACTCGGTATTGTTTAACTTCTACAAAATAGGATTAAATGTTTATAACCTTGATAAATAAATTGTTTGAACAAATCGAATTTCATACAAATGCAGGTGTGTGTAAAACAACTATTATTTTGTGTTGTATAATCAGTGCCAGTTGATTCGTTTGATTTCTTATTGTATCTATTGTTTTTATTGTTTGATTTGTAACGCTTGTTATTTGGTTTAACACATCATTGCCATTGAGCATTACAAAATTTGGGATTTGTCAGCTGAAATTTGTATAAAAATTAAATTAGGGATATACGAGGGTGGTTTGACGGAAGAGTGACTTTTCATAAGTATGTACCTCTTTTTCGCATGACTCGCATTTGGGATAAAGCAATAAAAGTATTCACCGGGACATATAGATCGCGAAAAATCTATTCCAGACATACGATTTACACTAATACGACAAGGAAAATATGAGCAAAACTACCAGTGGCGGCTCGAGAACTTTTTAAGAGAGGAGGCTGGACATAAAAATATTCAGACAGTTAATTTAACCTTCGCGCAGCGACCGTACCAACTACTTCAGTAACAGAATTAATTGTTGCCCAGCAAAAACCAACGTGGAGGTATAGTTTATCTTGTCAAAAAAATTTTGTTGTTCGCCTAATTCATTGTGCAGTGCTATTTTATCAAAAAAATTATATTCTAGAACTAAGTTATCTAGCAAATTGACGAAACAAGCTGCAGATGGATAGACTGCATGCTGAGGGACCGAACGATCTTTTCAACCTTGATGGGTGGAACATTATCATCCCGGGTTTCAAGGGGGTGTCCTCAGGGAAGGGTCCTGTCTCCTCTAATATGGAACCTTGTAATGGACGGACTGATAAGGAGACTCAAAAAGGAACACCATACTATCTTAGGATATGCGGACGATCCGGTCATCATATCACAAGGAAGAGTCAATACTACGGTCAGAGAGCGCATGCAACAGGCTCTGAACATAGTAACAAAATTGACGGAAGAGGTGGGTTTAACTATAAGTCCCACCAAATCAAACATAGTACCCTATACCAAAAGAAGGGACCTGGTGGGATTGGGACCACTATTCCTTCAAGGTACGGATATTCCAATGGTTATGAGTTTCTTTTTTACCCCTTTTTACGGGAGGAGCCTCATCAGTTGAAAAATTTTCAAATAAAATATTAAAATGCAATTCTGTATTACGGAAACTTGAAATTTTATCAATGAGATGCTTCAAACACTCTCTTGAATAAAAATTATATCAGTGAATTTTTTTTTTTTTTTTTATTATTGATACGCATCGACCATGGAGGTCATTAGCGTCATTGTGGTGTACAAAAGTTACAAAAAAGAAAAAAAGAAAAAGAAAAAAAAAAAAGAAAAAAAAAAGAAAAAAAAGAAAAAAAAAGTTTGTTCAAATATTTAAAAGTATTAAGATAAACCAAAACTTGATTATTCCCGCTAATCATATAAAACAAAACAAGCACGCACGAACCCAAGCTCGTAATTTGTATTCCGTAGTTCGTATATCATCGCAACCGCTAGGCTAGCCTCCGGAGAGTGTTGCCATTTCCGCTTTTTTCACGTTATTAGCAATTGGACTGGTAGAAAAAACGGCAACTGTGTTGAGCAACATGTGTTTCGAGAGAGGTTTGTGGAATCTAGCCCCATGGCACTGTTGTCAGATTCTAAAATAAGTAGTGGAACGGGGAATTAATTGTGAAATTTAAAAAATTTTAGATAAACGGGAAATAGAATAAAGAATAATAGACAAAATATTTCTGGTGCTATTTGCTGGATAAATTGTTGAGGAGGCTGAGCCTCTTTCGAGGAGCCGCCGCTGAAAACTACTTGAAAGAGAGAGAAAGAATAATTGTGCACAGTCATCGA
>CAJUYI010001530.1:0-10025 GCA_910591695.1 Galerucella pusilla
GAATTTGCTGTAAACCTTCAAAAGCAAAATATCCTAAACCATAGAGAAGTAAATAATAAGAGAGCTGTTAAACGTGTTTTGTTCTGTGGCACTAGCGCCTTTCTTGGGTGCAGATTTGAACTATCCCTTAAAGGTCTGTTCTCACAAGCATCACAGACAGTCTTTGACAATCCGGATTCGGCGCAAAGACCCTAAAGTGTTCTCGGGAGAACGTTTTATGGTCTTTGCGCCGAATCCGGATTGTCAAAGACTGTCTGTGATTCTTGTGAGAACAGACCTTAAGACGTGCGCTTTTTGAATTTTTAAACTTTCCTGTATACGCGTAATATTGCACAATATTTACAATTAAATGACTTTGCAGTTTAATATTTGTTTTTCAGTATTTTAGGTAAATAAAATATTATTGTGCTAAATCATTCAGCTGTTTAAAACTATAGTAGCATTCATAATGACTGTCAAAAGGGGCGAGTTATTTCATATATCTTTTACCTTCACTCGCCTTTCACCCCGTTCTCCGTCATGAGAACAAATATACTAACAAGTTCTCACAAAATAAAAAGTGGCCAGTGAGAAAATACGAAACGGTACTACCCCACAACGCATCGGAACCACAGATCGGAACTATAAGAGAGGTGCGTGTGTGGCAGTGTTGCCGTAAGTTGATAAAATGCATTTTAAAAAAATTTAATGCAAAAACACTGAAAATAATCTTGATAAAAATTAAATATTTAACATTTTTTTGGCGGTCTAAAAGTCGATTTAAACACATCAGTCCCGTCACGTCACAGTTCCAGCGCCGAACCGAACAATCCGTCATAAAAAATATTCTTAAATAGAAATATCTGGCGGCGTTCACATTTATCCATTGCCGAACAGTTTCCAAGCAGTCAGGCTTCGACCACAGCTTCGGCCCGCTTCAGTGACGGAACGGTACCGGTTCGGCGTCGGAACTGTGGCGTGACTGATGTGTTTGAATCGACCTTTAAGGTTTCCTGACTTTGACAGGTCCGTCATATATGGTTTTGGAGGACAACCGGAAATCGATCACTTTACTTTACAAATAACACATGCCGCAGTCATTAAATTGTCTCTACAATAATTCAAGTATAAATCAATTAAATAGTCACATTACTTGGTTAACACAGCCGGAAATCGAAAAAAAAGATACATTATCTCTTGCTCCCCACATCTCACTCCTAAAAACACTAAAACTTATTACTAATTAAAGTCTAACGATGAGAATTAAATAGAATATATGACATATTCCTTCCAGAACAATATGGTCTACCTGTCAATGAAGTAATTATGGAATTGCCTATAGGGCAAGTCCACGTGACGTCATGTGACAGTCGCCCTGAGGAATCTGATAATACACAAGCGTTCTTTACACAACACGTGGTTCTTAATAGATATTTTGATGGTGTTTGAGTTTATTTAATTTTGATTTGGTGCTTTCTTTGACATTGTTTTAGTTACTTACGTATTTTAAAAGCTATATGCGACTAATAATTAAATTAATTAAATCAATACAAAACAACCTGTTTATCCTCAGGACGACTGTCATTAGTGTCAACTTGTTGGTGGACATTCCCTATAGGAAGCTCTCAAACTTTTGTCAAGCTACAAATAAGTATAAAGCTTTCTTAATGTTGAGACTAATTGGGTACTTCATAATTCTCTAGTTTCTCCAAAAAATGTTCGTCTTGTTATATTCAAAATTATTATTTATTTTCTATTAAAGTAAATGAAGGAAATTCTCATAGAATTGGCAGCAGTGTATATCTTGTAGACATATGTCACACGACGGCTTCGACATCCGGTCGGTCTTCCTTTTTCCATCCTCACTTTCCGTTTTCTTTGGTGGTTTAAATACTTGTTGCTCTTTTTACCTGTTACCTGATTTATTATTTCATCAGGTAGAAATAAATGTTTATAAAAAACAAGTTATTATTCAGGAACGTACTAACATCACAGGATGTTGGCATCCCCTCGAAGAACAGTAATGGGCTATTTGAGCATTGACACAGAGACGGATTTAAAATAAATTCATGTGTATTATGGGTAGAAATGAAAAATAGAAACAGATATGATATCATAAAATTCATTCAAGGATTAGGACTAAATGAATTGACTACTCAGGAACTGAGTAGAAGCGCAATAGATCTTTTGGGTCACCAAAAAAACATATATACATATACATGTATTTTTGGAGGTTGTGTCCAGGGCCGGATTTAAAGTTATTGTCGCCCCCTGGGCACTGAAGAAAACGACGCCCCATCTAATCACTGAAATTTTACTCAAATTCATAATATCAGGCAATTTTGATAACACTGTAAAATTTTTATTTTCCACTTTCCAAATGTTGCCGCCCTGGGCACTGCCCCGACTGCAACTAGTGTAAATTCACCACTGGTTGTGTCTACTCCTCACTTTTAGGCAATTTTTAACTTCAATAAAATAAATACCATTAGCTTTCTTAATGAAACCCACTTCCTTTATGGTTATCCAATCCTTAGACAGTAGTCTTTATCAGTTCTTCTCACTAGGTCCCAGGCATTTCTTTTAGAGATCCACCCTTGACCGCTCTTGTCCTAGGAGTGTACGTCTATATCTCCAATGAAACAATGTTTCACATTCAAAGATATCGCGTATCGTGGCGCGATCTATCGGTGAGTGGCAAAAGCAGGGGTAAGTGTACAGACATCTACATTCATCTCACTTAATAATGTCAATGTCAACATTATCTTTTCATTATTTAGCCTGTCACAATTATTACCAGCGCAATAACATGGTCAAATAATTTTGTTTCACCCAGAAGAGTATTTGATTGTATAAGCCCTACTAGATATTTCCAATGGTCAGATCTTCTCTTTTTCTCGGCTTTACCTATTTCTTCCAATATTACATTGGGGCTGATTCCGCAAAAGGGTTAAGGCCCCTAGAAAGGTATTTCAGCCCCTCTCTTTGCTAGTTCATTTCCTTCTATTCCAGTGTGTCCTGGAATCCATAGTAAGGTGACTATATTGCTCTCGCCTAGTTCATTGAGTTTGTCTAGGTATTTCCACACCATTTTAGAACTGATTACACAAGAGCTCAGTGCTTTAATGGCCGCTTGACTATCCGACATTATGATAATCCTTTGTCTTCTGTATCCTTTATCAATATTGAACTGGGCGCACTTTCTTATGGCGTGGATTTCCGCTTGAAAGATACTTGGGGAAAAGTATCCTACCCTTAAGAGATGCCTTTTATGAAAGAATATTTAGCCAGATGAAAAAGAGCGCAACCGAATTTAGTCAAGTCCAATCTGTATATCAATTTGATGAATCTTGTTTTGAAAAATTTACCTTTTTACAAAGTCTGGACGGTGAAGATATTAAAAATTGCTAAATCTAGTGAAAAATCTTCGATCTGGCAACACTGAACCCAGCTGTTCTAGTTTTTTTACGATTTCTACTAATTCTACTTTAGAGACATACCGCTAGATAGCGTCACGATTTGCTAGATGTTCTCCTTCACCATCAATGAGTTTCACTTTAATCAATACATATTTGCTTTTTCGTTGTTCGAATATCTTGGAAAATATATAACTAATTAAGATTAATTATTTCTGTAAATAAGTTTCCAGGAAACAACAGAAATATCAGCATTTTTGTTATCGTAATTGACCTCTATCGCAAAATTCATATATGCAAGAAATAAAACGCAAAACTTAGTGAATATCAACTATATTACGTAAGAAATCGAAATACACTGAAAATAAAAGTAATTATTACCTAAACCTAATAATATAGCATATTTATTGTAATAATGAAGATGGTACATTATTCAAGAACAAAGTGAAAATATTATACCTAAAAAACAATAGAAACTATAATATTTTTTTGTGTATTTAATAATTTTTTATATATTTTTTTTTTTCGTTTTTGAATTTTTAAATATAGGGACTTAATAAACTTTCCACACTAAATGTAAATTTTTCGTCTTGTTTTGTTCACATTTTTGTTACAACTACGTAAGCATATTATATTATATAGCATATAAATTTAATCAAATCCTAACCTAAAAGCACAGCACCTAAAAGTGTTCAACACAAAAAAAATACAACACAAATACAAAACACAAAAAAATTTATTCAATTAAAAAAAATTACGAGCATTTCACATGAATTTTATCCGAGACAAAAAAAATTTTCTTCTAGATGCTGTCTACATTAACGAAAAACTTCACGCCTAAAGTAATTCGCTCCATATTATCTACGTTTTAAAATATAACTAACTAAGATGAAAATAAAAGCAAACTAAGAATAATATGAAGCAAATAAAAGTTCGATGATGAAATGCAAACAAAAAAAATTTAATCGGTGATTATAGACACTGCCACCAAAACAGAACAGAATTGAATAATATTTGAGCAAATTTTCTCAACATTCTAAAAAATTTTTTACTATAAAGATATGTATTCGGCAGCTAATAAAAATTAACAAAATAATGCTTGCTATACACCATCAAACTTGGTACACTATCAATTTGAAATAATTAAAACGTGAACAAAACTTGCGACGTCCGAGGCTTAATTATTGCAACTTCATTCGATGTTGTAGAGCATACAGACGTTACCGTTTGCCATCGATGGAGGTACCAACGAAGACGTAGGAGCCAACACCGCGAAGCCCAAGAACATGAACGTCCGGACTAATACGGCTCTGTCTGGTCGGTCTGCGGCAAACACCTGTTGACAATACCATAAATGTTAAAATAAGATGATCGATCTCAACTGGTCAAGGACGTTTTAGGGTTTAGGATTTTGATGATAGAGAGACTAAAAATAATTTATATAAAATGTTTTTCTTATGCCTTTAGTTAACGAGGTAGATGGCTTTAAAGCTGGGACTAGAGGGGTTCAGTCTGTCAGTGTAGCCAACAAAAAGTGTTTTTTTCTGACAAGAATGACAGTTAAGGTCTACCATTCAAAATATAAGATTTTTGCATGTTTTTTTATCATTGCGAACATCTATATGGCTTTATTAAAATAATGACTACACCCCCGAAGCGTATTTTTTGAAATTTAAAATGACTTTTTAGCTGAATACTCAACATATCGTTGGCCAATAACTCTAGGAACTTTTGGCAAGTCACCATTTCATTTCTGTTATTCTGTCACTAGTTATGTCAAATGTCAGCTATATTTCTTTTTGTTGATATTCGTTTAATTGTGTATGTCCATTTTCGATTAGATTTTTGTAGTATATCTAGTTAGTTGTATCTCTATTCTTCTAATTACTTTTTCCACTGACATCTCACATAACTAGTGACAGATAACAGAAATAAAATGGTGACATGCCAAGAGTTCCTAGAATTATTGGCCGCCGATATTCAGCTAAAAAGTCATTTTAAATTTCAAGATATACGCTTCGGGGGTGTATTCACAATTTTAATAAAGTAATATAGATGCAAAAATCTTATGTTTTGAAGGGTAAACCTTAACTGTCATTATTGTCAGAAAAAACCACTTGTTGTTGGTAATAAATTTTATTCTCTCTACCATCTTTCAAATGATTGGTACGAAGTCATGGGACAACCTGTATTTATAAATATTTTCAAACACAATTTGATCGATTTTAGATGTTAAAACGTTGAGTGAAAGAACAATTGTTGAAGTTTATAATATTATTCTACATCGAGTTTTGAAAAAAATTTGTTTTCAATTAGACGATTGTGATAAGAGAACTAAAGAAATACGACCTCGTTTATCGAATAAACAGTTTTAATTCCCTACGACAACCGTTTATTTATTGGAATGATAACCCTTACAAGGTCATCTTCGATAAAAATAATGGCGATTTAAAAAAATATAATATGTAAAATCACCAATGTTGTCTACTACTTGGTTTTAATTATAGCTTTATTTACACTGAGTTTAGTAGCCATATTTGTCTAACAATAATTAATTCTTATCAGTAAATTTAAAATGTATCAAGCTAGTTGGTTCGTTTCATACTTTTATTATTAACAATTGTATCAATTTCATAATTTAACTCTCGCCAATTGTTCTTTCAACGAATTTTGCTTCTGTATACAGGATGTATCACGACGAACTTACATTTTCGATACAGAGTGAGTTTTAATAATGAAACGCTTCAATTATTTCACCAACTAACACAAGATGGCGAATTCATGACTCTTCTCAAGGACCAATTTCTTTTTCTCGTGTATTAACGTCTTATCTGTTTATAATAATAGGTAATTTTAGAGACGCAAAATTCCTACAATAATATTATAAGACTGTCTCTCCTAGACATGTAAATTTCTGGCAAAACATCAAACATTTCTCAGTGTTTAATCATTACCTAATGCGTACCACAACGTTGTTTGTTTTTATATTTAATATAAATAATAAATTACAGTTGATTAATAACCTTTCAATACAGAAGCCTTTAATACCTTAAATAATATTTACAATTAGCATTATATAATTAGTTGAAATGTCAATTAAATACTTACCACGACTACATGCTCGCATTTAAGTTGCTCTTCAGCAGCCTCGAGCAGCGCGACGAACGCCTCGCGTGAACCTTCGGGTAGTACTTGTGGGGGCAACGCTACGTATAGAGTGCTTCCCTTAAGTACGGCCTCCCAGGGTTGGCGGGCGGTGCGGAAAGTTAGCCGCAGGGGAGGCGGCGAAGTACCCCTGGTTTCCCCAGGGGCATCAGGACCACCACAGAGGCCCGGCTCCCAGAGACATGTTGTAACAATCGGCCTCGGACGCGCTACTGGCGGAACGTTTACAACTCAACAATGAATTCCTGAACATAGAGAGATATAAAATTAGTTTTATATGAAAATTTGTAAAGCGCTATAACAGTATTAGGTTAAGTTAAAATTCTCAACTTAATGTACTTAAATTAATACTTAAAATTAATAAAATACCTTCCGCCCTCAGCCATGAAATTGACCGATAATAGTTTGAAACAACTCCACTTGTACCTTGTTTTAGAAACAAAGTACACTACAAGAATGAGTCATTCGCCGTTCAAATTAATCAAACTAGGAACTAGAAACTGATTAAAAGACGGATTAGCGATAATACAAATTAACACTGCCATCTAGTATTATTTTAGTTTGTGATAGCTTAGTTTCTTGCACTGAAAATGAGATTTGCCTACGTTCAAGAGGCTTCAAAGAGATTGATCAAATGCAACACAAAATACAGATATATGTTATTCTGGTTGCCTAACTGTACACATGTACATGGATACTTCTTTTAAAATACATATGCCCAAAAGTTGGGGATATTTTGCCATTAGCCTTAGTTTGTAAATAAAATTTTGTGACTTTTATATACAAATTAATAAATGTTTATCATTTAATAGATAATTGATATAATTCTCATAATTATCTACTTGTTTCTAATAATTTTTGTTGATTAAACTGAAATGCATTTGACAAAACGCTGACTGTTTTTATTTATAATCTTCTTGTTTACTGTCATATTGATAAGATTATTGAACCTATTGTTATTTCAATTAAACAACTAATGTATTCAATAAATACTATCCAAAATCAGACTGGAGTATTTCCAGTTTATTCACTCTGTACTTTTTAATAGTAGCTATATTTGTTTAATGATCGATGTAAACTAAAGTATTTAAATACTGACTTGATTTATTTCTTGTGGTTCGATACGCAATAACATTTTTCAAATTAATTGGTTTTAGAGGCATCACCGAATGTTACCTACTAACATTGGCATAACTATTACTATCAAATTATGTATTTCATGACCTATGAACTATATTATGTGTCACAGCTCCCCATGCTATTATAAAATGTATTGATTGATCAAAATATATAGCTACTGTATTCAATTTTTCAATATAATCTTTATAAATATGGGAGCATTAGGTAACAAAAATTATTACTACCACCTTTCAAGATAACTTTTCACATCAAAAATTTATAATAAACATTTTGCTTTCTATATCAACTTTAGACAATCATTTGAGAAATATAAGATAATTATTTTTGGGTCAAGCAATACTATCAATATTTATTTTGACTTTAATTTATGAAAATGTTTATCTAACAAATGATATCTGAACAAAATGATACAAACAATGACTTGGTGTTTTTCCTAAACTTCAATAATGTTAAATTTAATAAAAATACTTATGATGTCTCAATGAAAAAGCAATGTGCTTGGTTTGTATATGAAATCCATGCATCTAAGAGTATAGGAACTCTTTAAGGAAAATATTGGAATGTTCTTTGACTCTTTATAATATATTTGAAAATTAAATTGAATGCCACAAAAACCAAATGTAGGATCTTATCTCATTGTATTTTACTGTAACAATAATTTCTGTTGCAGACAATTTCAACATATTCTGTCTCGTTTTCAGTACCTATTTAGAAAGTAATGACCTTTTTTAGTTAAATGACAGACACTGACTACACTATCCTCACTAAACAAACTTTATATGTTTGTAAAATAATAACAGTAATGAAAAATTGATACTGTGTCCATGCAAATGTGACAAACTTAATTAATAACATGTTACAAAAAACTTATCTATAATCATTAATTAGAAAAAAATGGAGATATTTCAGTAAAATGTTTTTAAGGAACTTTTATTTGCTATAAAAATACAAGCCAATAGACATATTGTGGGCTTTAAAACTCAGATATTTAACTATCATTTTATACATAAACATAATAAATAAAACTTGGAAGATGATGCATTAATATTATAAATCGTGGAAAATTCCTAGATGGTAATGGTCATATCCGTCAAATCCAATCGACCATTCACTTGATTAGTACAAAAAACTTCAGTTC
This sequence comes from Galerucella pusilla, assembly GCA_910591695.1. NCBI lineage: Eukaryota > Metazoa > Arthropoda > Insecta > Coleoptera > Chrysomelidae > Galerucella > Galerucella pusilla. The sequence goes on from CAJUYI010001530.1 coordinate 8,839, forward strand.
TAGTTCTTTAAATTGGTAAATCATTGTCCCGTTAGTTACTTGTAGATTTAAAATTTTCAACCACGCAATTTAAATTTAAAAAAATCGTGTTCATTAAACTGGATGGTAAAATATTTATAAAAACCCAAAACTAATTATAGCAAAAATGACTTACGTTGTACTACTCATTATAGCTGGCATAACTTCGTCACTATATATTTCAGTACTTTTATCGGAACTAAACGCCTGAGAGGGACTAATTAACATAATTAAAAACACAAAATTCTTTAAGCGAAGACTTGCTTATAAATGTTGAAATAATTTGATGTTATATATATTTTTTCATTACCACCACCAAAGATAACCGATAATCTTTGACACTGAGAATATGAGAATCTACTGAATCTACGACGTATACGACGAGACGATGACGTTGAACCAAAACCATAGAGCATTACTCTATGGACGGAACCAAAACCTTCACCATAGAACTAGCTAAGCTGATTTTAACTTTTAGTTCTATGTCATCATGGATTCATGCAAGAGAAATTATAACTAAGATTAATTTTAAACTAAAACTAGGAAAATGAAACAATGTTATTTTTCAATTTAAATCTCAATTTCTTAGTTTCTTGCATGAGCATCTGCGTGTAATGTAGATGTTCATGCCAGAAACTAAGAAATTAAGATTTAAATTAAAAATAACATGTTTTTATCTTATTAGTTTTAGTTATAAATTAATCTTAGTTTTAATATTTTCTTGCATGAATCCACCTTTAGTCTATATGCATATATTCACGATATACATTTTGTATTGAGATAACTGCAGGAATTAATCCTAATTATTAGAGTAATATATAATAATAAATACACCATATCCTTAATGTAACGAAAATTTAAATAGTAGCTAGGCAACCAATATTACCCAATACCAAGAATGCCTCTTTGGTTGCATACCTATTAGACAATATATGTAATGATTGACCTCTCTGTCTTATTGTAGTATTATGTAGTTTACATTTCCGGAAAATGTCATTTGCTGTGTTCTTTTTACGGAATTTACTCGAGCAAATCAGCTGCTCTGTTCACTTGAACTGCAGGAATTAATCTTAATTATTAGGATAATAGAAGTCATCAATATAATAATTATGCCATATTTTTTTAGTAGCGATATAAACTTAAAGTAACGAAAATTTACATAGTAGCTA
>CAJUYI010001530.1:15025-32989 GCA_910591695.1 Galerucella pusilla
ATAATTGTAATACGGTGTCCAAACGAAATTATACAATAATCGATTTTATTTTATAATTATGGAAAAATTCCACCCAGTAAGGGTCGAAACTATCGATTTGTCATAACAGTAAGGCTTTATCATGCAGGTGGATTTTCCGGATAAAAACAATCAGTGTTGTTCATTTGAGGTGTCGGGATGAGAATCGGAGATAGGGATGGTAAACCGGATTCCGATTCTACTCGAGAATCGAGTTTTCTCGTCCAATAGTCGACCTTTAATTTCTGAAGTGGATCAAGAATCGATTCTTGACATTCGACTTTACGGTTAAGTGACTACAAAGTCGAGTTTTTGTTGAATATTATTGACTTGACACGTTATTAATAAATAAAAAACTATTTTTGTGCTTTATTTAAAAAATGTTTGTATTATCTATTCATGCCATTGCGATTGGATGAATAAATCATTGATCTTTCAATTTGGAATCGATTAAAGTCGAAAAAGTCGATTCTGGAGCTCGAGTAATCGATTCTTGAAATCGAAAAATATAAAGTCGAAATCGGAATCGATTCTTTGAAAAATCTTCCCATCCCTAATCGGAGACTTAAAAATAGAGGCAACACACAATCTACTGCGTGGCTTGATCCTTGACCACTGTTGCAATAAATTGGATCATTTGTGCTTTTACCAACAAGAAAGTACAATTTTTATACAGTTTAAAATTATATTATGTCATTGTTACAGTAAAACCAGAATCCACGACAATTAAAAAATTATAAATACTTTTAAATGGAAAATTGTGTATGGAAAATCTCCTTCAACCTCATCACAAAGTTCATGCACAAGTATTAAAAAAAATAATTCCCAAAGAAACAGTTCTTTATGATACATTTAATTAATTCATTCAGTCTCCTTATTGTATACTTCCATAATTTTTTCCATTATTTCCCAATGTTTCTCTTTTGGAAGATCCTTAACAAAAACGTTGTACCAAGCCTCATCGTCAGAGTCTTCTATAAGTGGAAGTTGGACTCCGTAGCATTGGAGAGCGAGTGATATACACGCAATGGCTACATGACGAGGATTATAATCTAGAATGCTGGGATCATGATGGTAGTCTTGTAGGAATGATGCTGAAGCTCTAGCTATTGGAATTGTTTCCCATTGGTCTTTGCCCAACCATCTAAACACAATGAAAATGTTAATAACGAATTAATTGTTTTTTAAAACTTTACTTACCCTTCCATAGATCTGAGATAGTGTAACATAAACTTATGAGGATGCGTAGTGCCAACTTCAAATTTTATAATTCTCATGATCAATAATTCTGCTTGAACAATAGCATCTCTCATATTCCAATATTCATCTCCAATTTCAAGAGGACTGCTACCTCTATGAAGAGTGTTGTGTGCTACGTTGATTATATCTCTAATCTTCAATGGATCGTCCTTAACTTTACCAGCTAAATATAGCGAAGATGCTGCTATCAGCTAAAAATAAAAATGATGAAGAAATATGCAACTATCAAGAATTATATCATTGATTGGATATTATATTGTAGTATTGTAATACTATATTGAATTAAATGTATACATACAAAGCAGTCATAGTTCGTAGGATCCACTTCCCTGAAAAATCTATGCATAATTACAGCAGCCGTAGCTATAGTAAGGGGTTGACCATTCAATTTAATACCACATTCAAATATGAACTTGGCAGGAGTATAACCATTATTGAACTCCAGTGATTTGTAATCAACTGAAACATTTTTGCGTGACTTCTCCCTCTGGAGTTCCATTACATCAATTACGTCTTTCATCTGAAGAAAAAAAAAACACTTTTGGTGTGCCTTTTATGCTTTTATCAACTTATTATTTTGGTAATAATAATCTTTTACACAAAAATTTATTACATATTCACTCTTGTGCAAGATATTTCAGAAAATCAAGTCTATATAACAGATTGATAGAGTGAAAGTTGAATATTTCTATTTATATCTCATTTTGTCCTACTTTTTATTGATATTGAACTGAGTACGGAGATATATGAAAAAATTGAATTTCCAACAAATTATTAGATATTTAATAATATATAGACATAGAGAACAAAAACAATGAACAATAGTTGCACACGTTTCATACATGTACAACTTAATACATGAATAAGTAGATAACAATTTTTCATTCTATATTAATGTATTTTTATCATATTTATACAAAAAATAAGGAGCAAGGTATAAGTTTTTATAATAATAGAAAGTAGTACATACCTTAGTAAATTAAAATTATAGTTTCTAACCTCAATGCTTATCCGGTTAATTAATCATTCACTTATAAAAGGGAATACGTTAAGGAGATCATATAGTAATACTTAAAAGTGGGACTAATAAGCTACGATAGGAAATTAAATGCTAATTAATTCAAAAGTTGTTTGATCATACGCCAAACTATCGTGGATAACAAACAATGAGCTCCATAGATATAAGCACAGCAGCAGCACAGACCTAGACCACTAGCATGGGGATGAGGCCACAGAAATAGAAAATATAATAACCACAAAGCACAGCTTACACTAGACCATAGACAAACAAACTTAACCATCAAGTCTATGATAAAGACCACAGAGCACCTACACCATAGATGTACAGATGAAAAGACTTATCTATGGACTTAGGTCAAATTAGAAGAACTATTCTAATTCTAACCTCTCATTCGTCATTGTCATTTGTGTTTAAAAAAATAGATTTTGTAGAATTTGTATAAGTGAATTTTAAAAAATGGAATCAGCTTCTGAGAATAAATTTATCTTCAAGAAACGTAGCATAAAAAATAGGGGTAACAGGAAACGTCAAGCATCAAGCTCTAACGAAGGTTAATTCAACTGCAATCTAGATAATATTGTTTTGAAATTAATTTTTCTTTTGTAGATGAAAGCGAAAACGAAGATGGAAAAAAGTGTGAAATTAAGCAATATAAACGTAAATTCAAGTCAAATCCCAATATCCACACTACTAATAGTTTACAAAAGCAACAAACAAATTTAGATGCTGGGAAATCGTCTAGTAGTGACGAAGATTTTAGAGTGAATTATAAATCTAACAGATCAGCAATGTCTGCTGGGCCCTCAGACCAAGGAGCAACTGCCACAGTGGTTAGGATTGAATTTCTTGTTAAATTGTAGTTAAATTAAAACAAAGTTAAATTTCATTCACCTACAAAGAAAATATACATTATACATATTATAATCATTTAATAAGCTGGAACTAAGGTAAATTATTTATATTATTATCAGGAAATTGACACAGAGCGAGACAGAGATGCTCAAGCTATTTTTGAAAAAAGGCTGGAAATTAACAAAGATTTAGAAGGAAAGGAAGATGACAAAATATACAGAGGATTAAACAATTATACCCAATATTATAAACCTAAAGATACTGCAGCTGGCAATGCTAGTTCAGGTATGTAGGTGACATTTAATGATCTTGAAATTTTATTGTTGATGAACATTATTTTCATTTTTCTTTTAGGATTGGTAAGGAAAGGGCCTATTAGAGCACCAGCTAATTTGAGAGCGACAGTATGGTGGGACTACCAACCAGACATATGCAAAGATTATAAAGAAACAGGATTTTGTGGTTTTGGAGACAGTTGTAAATTTCTTCACGATAGAAGTGATTATAAACACGGTTGGCAATTGGAGAGAGAATGGAATGAAGGAAATTACTCAAAAGACAGTGACGATGACACTAGATATGAAATTCATTCAGATGAAGAAGATTTACCTTTCAAATGTCTTATATGTAGAGGCAGTTTTGTAGATCCAGTTGTTTCCAAGTAAGTTAAATAGAAGTATACAAAATTTAGCAAGTGAAAAAGTGAGATTTAAACTTGAATTATAATATTATTTATTTTAAGGTGTAAACATTATTTTTGTGAAAAATGTGCCTTGGAGAGATTTAAGAAAAACAAAAAGTGTATTGTTTGTAATACTTTGACCACCAGTTTTAATCCAGCAAATAACTTAATCGCCAGATTGAAGAATATGAAATCTGAAGAGGAGAACCAACAATTAGATTCTTCTGATTAAGTGATTATATACATGTACACAAATAAATTGATTAAAAAGTAATTCATCTTCATGTATTTTATTTATGAACTTTTGTCTTGAGCCCATTGCTTATAATGTAAATACCTAATTACTTCAAGAAGAGTGTACGAAAAAGTTTTTAAAAGGGACTGCCTATTTTTTAAAGCCTTTTGGAGAACCTTATGGTGAACATTTCAATATATTTAGTACATTTTGCTTATTAAATTTAAATATTGGACAAAAATAGAGTTATATTACCAAAGATTACAGAATAAAAATATAAGATGTTTCACTCCAGGGCGGTTTGATTCAAGTTGCTGTCCCAAACGGACGCCGCTCTCATAAATTATGTTTACGACTAGCTTTTGTTGTCAATAACGAGACCGGTAGATACCAGAGGTGATCGAAAAGCTTATTTTATTTCAAGTTATACAGGAGTAATTAGATAAATATATATTTAAATTAATAGGATTCTTTATCACAAAGGTTTATTTTTAAATGTTAATTATTTCGAAAAATGTTCGGGATATGAATTTGAAAAGGTAGGTAAGTAAAAAATAAATTTGAATTTTTAAAATGAATCAATTCACAGTTTTTATCCAGCATTTTAGAAATTTTGTGATACTTATTGATAGTCTAGCAGATATTTATCACAAATTCAATTAAATATACTCTACCAGAATAATAGGGCCACTAAATCTTAAATTTTGATCTTTAAATAACGTGTATTTTTTGGATTGACAAGGTTAAAACAGTAAAAAGAGAAGCAGCTGCAGGATATCTTTATTAATAAATTTTGTGAAATACTAAGTTTGGAGTTTGGTTTATGTGTTAAATTCAATCTATTGTCTTTCAAATCTTTCAATATATACATTTAAGAGTGAAATATATACGGACTCTGGTATAGAGACTTGCATAATATTTGAAAGGAAATTGATTTCATGGATGATGAAAAGAAAATTTAGTAAATTCGTTCAAAAGGAACTGACCAATTCCCCATTAATTGGTTAGCTATAGAATCGAATTTTTGTGTTTTCTTGCTTAATGTCCTTGTTTATATAATACCCTTATTATAAAAATAAATCCGCAATTTTGTATTAGCATATATTACAAAATATTTAGTGTTTAAGTTATTAAAGAGAAAAATATTAATATGACTTTTTGCTCATTTCAACAATTAATTAATACATTTAAAAAATCTACACAACATAAATATAAAACACGAACAACCAATAAAATAACAGCGCTCGACGGGCGACGTCCCGTATAATAAGCCAAATTAAATGCAAGTAAGGACGTAGCGACATACTGTACCATCCAAGTCACCAGCGGCATCAGTGCTTTACGCGGTAAATTCGAACGAGTGAAACATCTTTTATTTTTATTCTGTAATTTTTGACCTAACTACTTCAAGAAGAGTGTAGGGCTGCCTATTTTTTTTAACCTTTTGGAGAACCTTTCATTTAATTATGGTGAACATTTCAATATATTTAGTAAATTTTATTTAAATATTGGGCAAAAATACAGTTGTAATACCAAGAAGTACATATTTTTTTAATTCAAATTTTCTTCACGGTTCTGTGAGTCATTGTATTCTTCATTATTTAAAATAGTGACCTTCAACAACCGCATCACATTTAAGAGTCCAATGACGGTACGCAGGTAAGTGAAAGAGTACCGTCAAATCGAGTTTATCAGAAGTGAAAGGCGCAGAACGGTTTTACCGACAGTGGTAAGAAGTAACAACATATTCAACATTTAAATTGTATCTAAGATAGTTGATATTAAAAATGTTGTTAGCGGGTGTTTCTGTGATACTTTTTTTGTTTAATAGCTGGATATGTGAAGCATCTCTTGGTAAATTTTTATACAGTTTTTAAATTATTATATTATATATATTTTTTTCATAAGTTTTCGCGAGTCTTTTGTCATAAAACTTTATAACCGGTGAAAGAAATGACTTTCAACATTCAATATAATTTTTACATTCAATGTAAAGAGCAAAACAAGACATTTTAGAATAATAATTTTATGAAATTAATTCATTTTGTGTTCTTTATACTTTTCTTATTTGTGTGCATCAATTTCTAACATATGTCATTACCAAGATAGGCAAGTCGTTCCAATTTTTTTGTGGTATGGGTAAAATAAAGATAATCGTCGCCCGAGACTATTGAAGATTTTTTCCACGTCCTAAATTTAGAGTAAATAACATTTTATAATATTTTGTTCCCTCGGAGTCTAGCCTAATGATTTAATAATAAAAGTTTATAAAATCCCTTATAAAAAGCAGCAGATCCGTACTTGGTAAAATTTTATAAATATTAAAATATAAATTAAACTTATTTTGTGAAAAAAGTTACGGATTCTTTTAAAAACAAATTTAACTTTTATTTATTGATGGAATTGAACAATAAGCGACAGAACAGGACAAAATACAGAAAGAGCTTAAAGTAGAGCATATATTGAATAGTATAGAACAACTTAGATGGTTCGGATATCTAATAAAGTTAAAGGATGACATAAAAACCAAGCAAATATGGGAGGCGAAATCAGCGCAAAAGTGAGCCAAAAAGCTGGAGAGATGAGGAAGTGAAGTGCCTAAAAAAGAGGGACAAAAAATGGAAAGAGGCTAAAGAGATATCATGAAAACAAAAAGGACAGAGTTTATTTATAATTGATACAGTGTGTACAAAAAGTAACGTAACTTGCTAATATTTCGATTTCCGTTGGGTTTGCAAAAAAAATGTTGAATTAAAGTCTTTTCAAATAATAACGGAAAACCTGAAATTTTTAGCGGGAAATCAAAACTTTTGGCGTTAATTAATATTAATGGCAGAAAAACCTACTACTTTTTTGACAAACAATTTTTTTATAATTTTAGATTCAAACCAATGTAACTTTGGAATTATTAAAGGTAGAATTATGCGGTTTTATTTGTAATTTAATAGATTGTGGAAAACTGAAAATATATACATGGTGTACTATTTGAAAAGATATCTTAATAATTTTGGATCAACGGTGCACCCTGTATTCATCTAATCGACTTATGCAGATGTTCTGGATTATTTGAAAAAATTTTGTAAACCTGACGGAAATCGAAATATTAGCAAGTTACGTTACTTTATGTACACACTGTATAATTATTATATGTATAATTATATATAGGGTGTCCCGTGAATCAAGAGAATATGCTAGGATCTAAATACCCAAATACAATTTTTCTCTAACCCTGTTACGATTGTGAGATTGTGGGACCAGAAGGAATATGCTAGGATCTAAATACCCAAATACAATTTTTTTCTAACCCTGTTACGATTGTGAGATACAGGCTGATAATTCTAATAAGCCTAGTGGTGTGGGACCAGTGGTTTTTACATTGTAATTTTTTTTAAACATCAAATTTTTATTAGTTGCAGATATCTTCCAGATAATTTAAATATACAAAGGTTTTGTAATTCAGAATTTTTACATCTTAATCACTGATAATATAATAATAGTATTTCAGAAATCCATACATACTAATCTTCTATATGTGGTTGGAAACTGATAACAATGATTATTTCGAGATCGTAATATTTGTCAATAAAGAAGTACGTTACTGATTTTAAAACATTTCAAAATTGAGTGAATCAAATTTAAAAATCATTAGTCGACACTGTATTAGATGTTGTTGACACGTATAATTATCCTTTGTGTTTAATTGTACGACTGGTCATCTGAGAACAATGATATGGTGGTTAATATTTAATAATCCCTCTCGTTACACTTTCTTTTTTAATTATATTGTTACTCAGCCGTTTAATAATATTATTACAGATAATTAGAATTGTATATGGGAACCAACTATATTATAGTTTGATAACTTTGATGAACTGTAAAATATGACAAAAACTTTCTTTTTCTTAATTAACAATAATTATTAAATAATTTAGATTATTGTAGGTACACAAATTATTATTTTATGACATACTAATTGACAAAAAACTGACTTATAAAACAATAAGAGCCCGAATTTCACGCATATTTTGTTAGGTGACAAAAGTTTCATTACGCATAAATTAAAGAATCTATTAATTATATAACTGCTAGAATTATGCCACTGTCTATCATTACGAGAATTTTTTTATATAGTTTTTTGTACAGTAGCCGCAGATTCATTTGTTAACCAAAGAAAATTTGGTTTTGGAAACAACAGAAAATGTACTTAGCAGCAATAATATATTAATTAAAGAAGAAGGAGAGAAACAATACCAAGTAATTGGCTGTTTTGATTGAGAAAATATGATGAAACATATTGAAAATCTACAATCTGCATAAAACCAGTCTCACTAACACTGAGGAATAAAAAAAATGTTAACATCCATGAAGTCTATCGTTAAATAAAAAGTTGAAGTCTTAAATTACTTATTAATTCGTTAAGAATTCATTTCACTTTCATTAATAATATCGATCGTTTAAAATCGATTAACTGTGTATTTCTCAACAATATTTTTTAATATTCCAATAACGAAATGCATTATACAATCTACTAATTGACAATTATTTTGGAGGATAATCTTTTTAGAACGTTTTCGATTGAATTTATTTATTGTTTCATATAAAAAAACAATAGGAAATTGCGAATATTTTAAAGTCAAAAAGTCTTTATAATAAAACAGGCAAATTCTATGACATAAACATTTATATGGGTGGTTTTTAATTAATATTCTTGAGCACATTTGGTTTTTAATAAAATTTCATCAAGCCATTCAGTCTTTGCTCCTTGCGGAGACACTTTTGTCAGTTTATATGATGTGTAGGTATCTTTAGGGAAGGCAACACTATTATGATTTATGTATTATGGGTTGCCTATAGGTACGCTCTGTATGACACTAATATCTATTGTCCTACTCTAGCGCTAAGACAATAGTGCGGAAGAGTGAGCAGTCGGAATCATTATGTATTTTGACATAACTTAATCTGAGATTGTGGGGAAAATTTATAACAGAAAATGTACATGATATGACGCAGTAAGCTCCTTTCTGACGTATTTAGATACGCTCAAGCCCGGCATTGACCGTAAACAACAAAGTACAGACCTGGGGGTCTATTCACTAACAGTGAGAGCTCCTACGAGAGTACACACTTATAAAGTGCGCATGCGGGCTATATCATAATTTGCAATTTCGGGTGCAGTTGGAAAGTATGTGGATGGAGGTTTCTTCTTCCATGCCACAAAATCTGCATTTTTCTTCCTACACTATTTTGAGCTTTTTCAGGTGCCCATTCAGGCGACAATGTCCCGTTGGGATCCCTGTTAAAACTCTTAGCGCAGTTTTACTTTGAGTTGGAGTTGCCCAGAAGAGTCTTTGATTGTATAAGCCCTACTAGATCTTTCCAATGGTCAGATCTTCTCTTTTTCTCGGCTTTACCAATTTCTTCCAATATTATATTGGGGCTGATTCCGCAAAAGGTTTCAGGCTCCAGAAAGGTATTTCAGTCCCTCTCTTTGCTATAGTATGTACAAAAAGTACGAGGAGTAATAAACCCTAATTAAGTATACAAAACCTTTACAGGGAGCACCATGAAATTTTTGATAAATCTCTTACTTTAAATTACATTTCTTCCGTAAATCTAAAAACCAGGTAGATCGACCCCGTATTTGTTTCAGTTGTAGCAAAGTTTAGGGTTTCTTCATTGTTAAAGGATTAGCAGATAAGCAATAACGCAATGCAGTGGTGTGTATTTTGGGAAAAAAATACGTTTTAAATTATAATATAATAAAAAATGAAAAGAAATAATTATTGAAATACATTTATTACTTACATTTTATTCTATATCCGACTCTGAAGAGGAAGAATCGTTGTTGACATTAATAATAATAGGGTCGATTAAATCATCACAAATATTGTCAATTTTCCACATATTTACCTCTACTTTGATAACATGCTCGATACAGTTTGTCCAATTTTCCTTACTAACATGACTTACAGCACTCTCAAACAATTTCACAACATCGTTTATTTCAAAAGTAGTATTTTTTTTCCAACTTCCCCCTTTACCTGAGCCCATATTAATTCTATGGGATTAAGTTCACAATGATAAGGGGGAAGTCGAAGAACTGATATACCACGAGAAGAAGCCATTTCTTCTACAATGTAGGTTTTGTATTTATTCTTGTTCATTTTAGCAATTCTGTAAAGTTCTTTCCTTAGTGGATCTTTTGGAAACTTAATATTTTTCGAAATAAGCCACTCCAAAAGCTCTGCTTTACGTCAACGACTTGTGGGCAATGCTTCCCGTAACCGTGAATGGTAACTTGCGTTGTCCATAACAATAACAGCCCCTTTTGGAATCAGATCCAACATTTGAACAAACCATTCCTCGAAGATATCCCCATTCATATCTTCGTGATAGTCCCCCGTGCGTTTTGAAATAAAAGTTAATAATCCACCATCAACAAAACCTTCAGATCTTCCAACATGGACAATGATAAGTCTTTTTCCTTTTCCAGATGGTGGCTGCAAACCTAACGACAAACCTTCCACGAATGCCTGTCTTCCGCTTTTAATGTTTTCATCTTGCCAAGATTTGGAAACTGTATATCCAGCATTTATCCATGTTTCGTCTAAGTAGAAGATTTTCAAATTTTGTTCTCTGGCATGTCGAATGCTTCTTAAATAGTCTCTTCTCCAAAAAACTATTTCCGGTTTATCTATCAAGAGAGATTTTCTATTATGTTTTGTATATCTGAAACTCACATCTTTCAAAAGTTTGCATAATGTCATTCTGGAGAATTTTGGATAGTCCGTATCTTCTTGCACTGATGTCATAATTTTGTCAAGAGTTGGAATTTCCTTTCGTAAGTAAAATCCATGGACTTTACGCCTTAGTCTTTGTTTTAATGACTCATCGATCTCAATTGGTTTTCGGCCTGAAGGAGTTTTAGGGGGTTGAAGAGTTCCATTCTTGCTTTCTTTTAGTAATCTATAAATTGTTGATTTAGCAACACACAACATAGCAGCCGTTAATTCCACAATATCAACACTTGCACTTGGATCCTTGTTTTTCAATGATATATAACAATTCAATATCAGAGTTTTTTCATTTAAAGATAATGGACCTGTTTTTGGTCGTTTAGATGGTCCTTGGCTTATCGACTTTGTTTGGTACTTGCACAATTAACATTCAACAAATGTTTTAAATATATTCCAACTGTTTACAATATTATGAAAACCATACAACTTCATACAACTTTACTCAAAGAACTAATACTAAGTACTGATTTAATGTACCTACTTTCTTTTAAAATAATATTCCCGATAATGTTTCTAAGAAAACTGGTTTGTTCAATACAAAATGTACCTTACGGTATACTCTCTTAAAATATATTTTGGTACGTCTATGAAATCTACTTAAATGAATGATTTATTACTCCTTGTCCTTTCTATATAGACTATAGTTCATCTGCTATTTCATTTCCTTCTATTCCAGTGTGTCCTGGAATCCATAGTAAGGTGTAAGTAAGTAGTAAGTTTGTCTAGGCATTCCCACACCATTTTGGAGCTGATTACACAAGAGCTCAGTGCTTTAATGGCTACTTACTATCCGACATTATGATAATCCTTTGTCTTCTGTATCCTATATCAATATTGAACTGGGCGCACTTTCTTATGTCGTGGATTTTCGCTTGGAAGATACTTGTGGTTTTTAACAAGCTTTCAGAGTGTTTGGTTCCTGGCCCGAACACTCCTATCCCAGTTCCTTCTATTGCTTTTGAGCCGTCTGTGTACCATTGAATGGTACCAAGTCTGGTAATGGTATTTGGATCCCATTTCTTCTTGTTGCTCAATTCCGTAACGAATTTCTTTAAAAAGTTATACTTTTTCATCATACCGTCTTGTGGCATGTCCCAGGTTGTCAGATTTCTAAGAAGTGAGGAAGTGATTTTTTTAATGATTCCCTCACTACTTAGTCTGTATCTTGTTCTTTCTGCATATTTTGACCTTACGAAAGGTGGTTGTGTGTGCGATGCATACACCAAATTTACGTCCTTTATGTTAAGTGAATTAAGTTGTGTAATAAATATATAAAACCAAAAAATATCAGCATCGTCATTCTGCGCTTAACCCAGAGAAGCCCTACAGATATAAATTCCAACATTTATAGCATGTACTCTTTTATTTTTCAGCTCCTTCACACGGCAAAGTCGTAGTATGCTACTTGGGCAGCTGGGGAGTCTACAGACCAAACCGAGGATCTTTTGCTATAGAAAATCTAGATCCAAGTCTTTGTACTCACGTGATCTACTCATTTGCAGGTTTAAATGTCACACAAGATTCTTTAAGAGCATTAGGTAAACCTTATATACTCTAATTGCAGTTTCTAATCTTTTAAAATTTACTTAATTTTTAAGATCCTTGGCAAGATTTGACAGATGACTATGGGAAAGGTGGTTACAAAAGAATAACAGCTTTAAAAAATAATTACCCTCACTTAAAAGTAAGTTTAGCTGTAGGAGGATGGAATGAAGGTTCAACAAATTATTCAAGACTTGTAGCAGATCCTATCAGGCGTAAAAGATTTGTTAGCAGCTCACTGGATTTTATTAGGTAAATATTATACACATATGCACCTATTTTACTCACCGTTAACCCAACCAGAAATATTTGTACTAAATTATTTATGTGTACAAATGTACTACTTACATTTTTTATTTTATTTTAGAAAGTACAACTTTGATGGGCTTGATCTGGATTGGGAATTTCCCGGCAAAAGAGGAGGGAGTAAGGATGACAAGACCAACTTTTTATTGTTAGTCAAGGTTTGTTTCTAATACGTTTAATTGAAAAATACTTATACATACCTTACTCGTTTAAGGAATTAAAAGCAGCTTTTCGAAAACACAACTTTTTGTTAACGGCAGCTTTCGGTGCTGGAAAAGACACAATTGACGTGGCATACGATGTTGAAGGTCTATCGGTCTATTTGGATTTCATACATATGATGTGTTACGATTACCATGGTCCGTGGGATAGAAAAACTGGAGCAAATGCACCTTTAAAAGGACCTGATGCCCTAAACGTAGTAAGTATTATATTATTCTTCTGTCACTGAAAAACATAACTTTTTTGATAGTGTTTGATATGAATGATGTATTTTCCAGGAATATTCCATAAATTACATGTTAAATTTGGGAGCTCCTGCAAGGAAATTAGTATTAGGAATACCTTTATATGGTCGTACTTTTTTCTTGGATGAAAAATTCGATTCGTCCTCAAAAAGGAAACCGATATTGGGATCACCTGCAACAAATCTTGGGTTTGCAGGTCCTTTTACCGCGGAAGCTGGTTTTATGGGCTACAACGAAGTGAGTATTTAAAATGAATAATTTTTCAATACAAATTTACTTACAATGATTTTGTGATAGTAGATCACAAAACAAAGGTGGAGAGTTCTTTTTCGTAGAGTGTTCTATAACTTTCCACCGAGGTTGTTTTTTTTTTACTTAGACATCACTTAATTGTTGATTTTTTTATGTTAAAATATCATTCAGTGACATCAATAGATTCTGTATTAATTTTCAAGACGTATTATAAAAAATACAAACATTTGTTGTGTTCTTTTTACATCAATGTGTTGAGATAATTTTCAAAGTATCGTTATGTTCACTTTCGTTTCCGCTTTTTTGTCTTCTAAGCTACAATGTTATAGGATAAGTTTATTTCATTATCCTTTATCACGATTTTAATGAAATTATAAGTCCTCATACAGTTTTAAAGCACTTCAAAATAAATTCAAATTTTTATTGTTATGGTTTGAGGTTAAGATCAACTGAACTGATCGGAGCAGTTCGGAACCATAGAGTTCAGCTCTGTTCATAGTGAGTGCTTGGAAAGAATACGCCGAAGCATTCAAGTGAACAGAGCAACTGATCTGATCTGCTCGAACAAATTCCGTAAAAAGAACATAACAAATGACATTTTCCGGAAATGTAAACCACAGAATACTACAATAAGATAGAGAGGTCAATCATTACAATTGCGTGGAGTATCGGGGGGTAAAAGTATGAAGGATGGTGTACCTTTAATACGTCATTGTTAATTTGTACAACTGAAACTGAACAAAAGCTTAAATGGATCACATCTAAGTGCCAATAGCAATAATAATTAACTGGCTATTGACATTGCCAGGCCGAAATAGCAAGACAAAAAATTAAAGTCAACAATCGTGTATTTTAAATATTTATAATAATTTTTGCAGGTGTGTTTGGAACTTAAAAATCCAACAGGTAATTGGAATACTTACTGGGACGATGAATCTCGTACTCCATTCGCCATATCCGATGATAAAGTAATGGTATACGACAACGAACAATCTATTGCTGAAAAGATCCATTTTGCTATGGAAAAGGGTTTGGCTGGTGCCATGGTTTGGTCCATTGATACAGACGATTTTCATGGAGATTGTTCAGAGGGAGAGAACGAACATTTCGTTAATTTTCCTCTAATGCGTTGTATCAACAAATCGATTGTACGAAGTTTGAAGGAGTTGGAAAATACGATTAAACATGACAAGAGTAAAGGCGGGGGATGTAGATTAGGTGTCAATGTAACGGGGTTAGTGTTTTTAGTTGTGTGTAAATATTTTTTGTGATCTAGTATAGAATAAAGAAATAGAAATTTAAAAAGTTTTTTTTTAACAGCCTGTTTTTAGACGAAAGGAGGCATTAGAAAGCTATTATGCCGATCAATAAAAATATTATGCCGCGTTACAAAGGAGAGAATTGTTTACCATTTTGCAACCTAAAAATTAGAAAGGGTAAATGAATATTTTACAACATTTTGAATTCTTATTGCACTTCTCTTTTTTTGAACCGATTTCAACAAATAAACAATGTACATCATTGAAATTTGTTTAATAAAAATTGTTCAACAACACTTTACAGCATTCACTAAATAGGAATAAAATAAATTTTTCATATACTTATTTCTAAACTAATAATTTTAAAAATAAATAACATTTATATACATATTTTATAAACATTATACCGATAAATGATACAATTACCTATATTAGGACCGATTTATTTTAGGTTTGTTCGAACAAGCTTGAGAATCAGTTCGGAATTGTACTGATTCTCAAGCTTGTTCGAACAAACCTTTTGAAAACAAAAACTAAATCAGATTGTGTTTCTTTTTTTATATCAATATTCGTACAAATACACAAGTTTTGTACTTTAATATATTTTTGAACATTGACTATGATATATAACTACGTTTTGACTTTAATTGAAAATTTATTGTGCCTGCAGTGCATATATACTTTCGTTGCTATTTTGTGCCATTGTTAACACATTTTATTACAGTCTTTTCAGATAAATTAGTAAATATAGTAACTAATCATTAATTCACTGATACTGGAACAAAACATTTCAAGAAATATATACAGTTTGTACCAAATTTAAGACCTTCTGTATAGAACTTACTAATGAAAAGCAATACCATTACCATTAAATGGCAAAGAGATTGTTATAAAACAATAACAAGGATTGGGATAGGAGTGTACAGAGTGATAAAATAACCAGTACAGTATGACCAGACCGAAGAGCAGTACCAAAAAGTTCCACTACAAAGACAAAGTCTTCCAAAAAGAAGTATAGTATTTCATGATCCCTGTCAATATTGACAATATTGAAAGGAATAAGATCAGGGGATGGGAGTGGAGAGAACGGTGGTATATGCCTGTGAAGTGTATATTGACCCAGCAAGAAAACCTCTGAAAAAAACTTATAGGAGGTGAGGCAAGCCCGGGGTTTGAGCCCTGGTAGGAAACTTGGACTGATGACATATTTTTAGCACTATCTTAAAAACACAAATTGTACTTTCAACATTTTGTCACTAGAGTTACAGCCAGCTAACAATAAGCGAAGCTTCCTACTTCACTTTGTTACTAAGTTAACTGTCAACGTCAGTCTGTCAAGGTCATACATTTTTGTTATCAAAACATCAAAGAAATTGTTGTCTTGCCGGGCTTCGCTTATTGTTAGTTGGTGTATTCTTTGCTACAACTTTAAATATAATAATACTTATCGTTGAACACATTTATGTGTAACAAAAAGCCGTGAACAAGTCAGTTAAATTTCTATTCGGTGCTTTGCTACATATATAATTCAATACTCTGTGATGAGGCAACAAATTTTCAATTAAAATATTCTTTTGCCAACAATTTTTAGATTAATACTTTACAGATAAAGTTTATACACAATATTTTTTTATTATTACAATACAAAGGGCAGAAATATGACAATATTTAGATAGATCGGTGACTAGATTTCAATAAATTTTCGAAAAAGTTGATTTGATTTTTTAAAAGTTTGTAACTATCATCTAAAACTTTCGCACGAAATTATTTTTTAGCGAGATACAAAGAAATAATAATTCCTTTTGTGTATAAAGCTAAAAAATATCTCTTAAAAGTGACTAGTCCATACTAATTTCTTTTTAAAAATATGCTAGAATTATAAATATAAACATAAAGACTCTGTTGATATTTTTGGAATTAAACGAAAAATCGGTAAATAAAAATATACACGGTGTTCCAAAAATAAATTGATTGGTTAGACTCTGATTGCATCACTTGTTTAATTCATAAATATTCAACAAAGTCATATTTTCAGGGGAAATAGATTCAAGCATTTACAAAACGGAATTTTAACAAAAAAAATGCAAGAAACGTTAACATTCTATAGATATATATATGTGCCAAATAGCTTCATTGAAATTCTAAAATGTAATCAATTTACAGTTTTTTTTATGAAAGATAGAATATTCATGCAAAAATAAATGTTTCATATACACTTTTATTACAACGATTAGAGAAGAATTGGAAACGAGAAACTAATTTTTGAAAATGCCTACTAGTATTACAATATCTTTGATAAAAAAAATCTAAATAATTTAAAATTTGGTAAGTATTTATAATAAAAATAAATATTCTAGGAAACAAGACAATTGTTGGAGGTTAGAATAACCAATTTCAAAAGTTTAGCATAAATCAGCTTTCATTTAAGACAACAATTAAGGAATGTAATGTGTAATGCAGAAGGAAGGAGTCCAGATGGTAAAAGTCAGTCAGATCAACTCAAAATTTGAAAAAATACCATCTACTTCATGGAGTTAGATGTAGAAAAAAAAAAGAAGAGATAAGGAAGATCCAGTATGTAAGGAAGAGATTATAACTATGAAGAAGAAATGAACCAACACATTACCAGGCATTCTATCACGAATCACCACAACTATCAGAGATCAAAAGACAAATAAACCACCTACGCGACCTTCCAGATGGATTACTCAGCAAACTACAAAGAATATCCACAAGAAATACACAGAAACCAGACTAAAAATCATCCCAAAAGTGACAACTAAGAAGAATACTATAACGACTTAGAGGTATATAGATACCGTACCGACCTAAGTTGTTTTAGACACGGCCAGATTACTTGTCAGCTGTCACATGGCGTCATTTTCTTTTTACTTTAGATTTAAAAAAATAAATCGAGATTTCAATTAGGGACAGTAGAATCACTCTATAACGTCGTTTTTAGTCGCAGTTAGTGGAGTAAAGATTTAACAGTTACAGATGCAGTATAAAAAATACAACAGAAGACACAGTACATGACAGGACACTGTCATTTAGACAGAAGAAAAGTACAACGATATGGATGGTGACGGAACCCCATCCTATGATTTAGAGGTGATAAACTTAATGGAAACATTATGGCAACGAAAGTGAGGTTATAAAGCGATGTGTCGCTAACTAGTTCCGTGATTTGCCGAGAGGTAGAGTAGAGCAAAGACCATAAAACTGCCCTTTCAAGTGCTCCTATGATTTAGAGGTGATAAACTGAAATAAAAC
>CAJUYI010001530.1:39884-51967 GCA_910591695.1 Galerucella pusilla
AAATATTATAAGATTAATTTAATTCCCACTTAAATAGTTTTTAACCTCACTTTTTTCAAGTAATACGCTTGTATCCACCATGCTTGTATCGGTATCAGCAGTAAACACAGAACTACCTTAATAATTTGCTCTTAAAAAAAAACAAATGTGCATGCGTATGTCACATTGAGGTAGTAACTAGTAGCTATTAGGTAGAGACCAAAGAAAGTGACAAGATATAGTCTAAAGAAGAAAAAGTACTTTGAGGTTAGAATAAGGTTGATATCTATGGTTATATATTATGACGATTGTGCCGTTGAAGTAAATATTTGATTATTCATTTTATTTGTTCATTAATAACCACAACAGTGATGATAGCACTATTAATTAAGAATATCGAACGGATGTCCATCGTACATGTTTTATCAATCAACGAACTTTTAAATTGCCGAAGCATTTAATTACGAATAAAGCAATAATTATAGGAAAACAAAACTCGGACAAGTTTATACATTTAGAATAGTGTAGTATGATAAAGTGTATGAATAATTCATAGAAATTTTTCTTTTATGTCTAAATTAACTGAGGATTAAATAGAACATTTACATAGCATGGAAGTTCACTCTTGACAGAAAATAAAAGAAATAATACATGCAAAAAGCATTTTCAAAGTAAACGGTGCTCTAGAAATAAAAAGAAACCTTACATCCACTATTTAATTAAATTATTGGTTTTCTTTAATTAAACTTACATTAATAAATTGATTACTTGATTTACACAATCCTCTTACTTATTGTGAAAAGCAGACTTTGAAAAACAGCAAAAGAAGTCGGTAATGACTAAGAAAATGCTTCAAAAACACTAAAAAAAATTAGAACTTCAAAGACTCAGATAGAAGCTCTTTGGAAATGAAATCAAACTAGTAGCCTATAAATGACTCAAATCTTATGGAATGCAAGTAGATAATATGGGAAATGGTACCAAGATAGATGTGACACTATAAATAATAGATAGAGTGGACTAGTGCTTATGCATCAACAATGAAAACATGTTTATGGTATTCAGTTAAATAGTATATGTAAGGTATCAAAGATAAGCAAATTTTTCCATTATAAAACTTTACTTTACAAAATGTATTTGGCTAAGCAATGAACCAGTTCAAAATATGGAATTTATAGTGGAATCTTTATTATTTAATTCAGATCAATAAATTTGAAATAAACATTCACATTTTGACTTTCTTAGCACAAAAACTAATGATAGCAGAATATTTAAAAGATATCTTTAAATAGGCCAGACGATAGAGGTAACATCTACAAGTAATTAGCAATACGACTGATTTTTTTTTCATAAGTACCTTAAAGTATGTAGATGAATAGAAAAAAATAGTTTACCAGTCTATCGATTTCCCAAATTAGAAAAAAAATCAAAATTTTTTTTTTCTGAAATTTTCCAATATTTCGCGCTGGGAGGAAGGTTTTTTTCATACCTTTTTCCAATAAAAATATGTTAAAATTAATTTATCACCTTTTATTTATTATTTGTTTTTTTTTTCTAATTTGGGAAATCGAAGGACTGGTAAACTTTTTTTTATATTAATCTACATACTTCAAGGTACATATAGAAAAATGACCCATACCGTCTGGTTAATGGTTAAGGAATTGTTTTCTAATGAAAATGTAAATTATTTTTTAAACAAAAACTAGTAAGAAATGGCAAAACACTCAAGTATGTAACAGTAAGAATATTTAAATATAAACTGGCCCATTAGCTCGCATTTCAAAAAAGCATATATTTATTATACAGCAATGAAAAAGGCTTGCTTAAACGAAGCAGAAGAAAAAAAAACACATAAAATGTAGTGAGGATCTAACCTATTATTAATATTCTTGCCACGTAGCTTGCTGTTCGTAGTCCATGTGAAAAATAAAAAAAAAATGAAATCATTAATTACACTGGCTAATGGAGGTGCGCTTTAAGAAAAAAAAAACTAAATTGTAACAGAAACTGCCATATTGCCAACTATAAAAAAAAAACAAAAAGATGACCTGTTTATGTTGTGTTTAGTTTTACTGTAAATGAGCTACTGTGTTCAGGACGTATATTTATTGTATTAAATTCAACTTATTAGATATTTAATTAAAAGAAAAACAAATACATATACATCCTGATTAATAAACCTTAACCAATAACATGTATTAACGTTAATATAAAAGTTATTTAAAAAAAAAAACTAATTTGTTATCAATTAATACAACAAAATGTATACCTATACCATTTAAAAAAAGTCTTACTTAGCTGGCAGTTTGTAAAGATACCCTTTCCCTGCATCGGACCACATAATGATTCTATCGATTGCAAGAAAGCCTCCTGACATCCAACGTTCTCCTCTGGGAGCCAAATAGGAGCATAGAACACTAAAATCGCCTAAAACAATAAGATGGTTGTTTTTCTAATAAATAGCACAATTAAAATTTTTATTACCAGCGTCATAGATTTGCCAATATTTGGTACAAACTACTAGGACAGTTCTTTGGTTATAACAACAACATTGTAAACATACAGCATTTAAGGTTCTGATTTGTTTACTTTCGTTTTCGTAAATTGGTTCTTGATGTCTATTTTCAGCACCTGTCAAGGTCCAAACTTTGACCATGCCAGTTGTAGTTAATGCTAGTACTACATCATCTTTACGTTTCGCCGGTCTCAGTACCTATAATACGATTAATTGTGATTAAAGTACTTATGGATAAGCTCTCGACATAACTCCAATAACTACATACATGTAAGGCGCTAATCCAGTCTGGATTCTGCTTAGATGAAAGCATAAACAGTACTTCCAAACTAAATGGATCCATTACGATGATTTCAGGATAATACCCATTGCAGAAAAGACGTAAATCCTCACAATTACACATGTGATAAGCCTGTTAAGACAATAATCAAATTATTTTCTAAAAAATATGAAAAACAATATTTGCAAATGCACCAGATTGAGAAATAGGTGCGTTTGTATGTATTGGGACATAATTTTTTCTAGGAATGTTCTTTCCAGCTTCATGTTTTCAAGTATTTGAAAATATGTGCAATGTGAAAATTGCACTCCAGTCGACAAACAGTTGTACAATAATTAGTTTTAACGATTCAATATGTTTGCATATTTATTAGTGATTCAAAAACAGTTACATAAGTGTGTTCAATCTGTTTGATTTACATTAGCAAATTTGTAAACATTTATATTCAACGAATTCAATTTATAGTGATTAGAACATTGGTGATGATAAATAATAATTATTGGTTTAACTAAAGTTATAAATAAAACTAACTGTTTCTAATTAATTCCACCATTTAATAAATAAATTATGAAAAGATATTAATAATGATACAATTTGAACAATAAACACTCACCTGCATGTTAGTGTGTACTTGTTGCATTTTCACTGTTTCTCTGCATTTACCATCAATTAAATCCCAAGTGCACATTTCACCTGCTTCAGAACTGGACACAATGTAATTGTTGTCTTGAATCATTGAAGCTCTTGTAATACACAAAATTGGAGCTGTGTGACCTACCAACAAGCACCTGGGAATCATTTGGAGAGTATCTGGATCCACTTGCCTTAAACATTATAATTGAATTTAACAACAAGAATAACAACAATATATTACTATCATTCAAAATTTACTAAAAATAATATCAAATAGAATAATATATAAGCTATTCACTAGACTAAAAAAACAATGTCTTACCAGAGACATATTTGTCCATCATAACAACCAGTAGCCAAAGTCTTCAAGTCTTTTGACAGGTAAATGCAGGATATACAATGTGTGGGAGCATGTTTTCCCCACAATACGACGGGTACCACTAAACTTGTTCCAGGCATTATAGATAACTTAACTAAATAAGAAATGATTAATGTGTTAGAAATACATCTATAGACCAATATCGTTAGTAATTAACAAATAATTGTAATGCAATAATTTCAACTCAGGTTTTGATACAGAAATTGTGGTCACATGACTTAATTATCCTAGTTTTATAATAATCTGCGTCTGATTTAACGAGAGTAATAAATACTGTGGTAATAAAATAGTTTAGATTGGTGCATTAACATCGATAATAAGACATGCGCCTACAACCAGTGATTTCATTTTCCATTATCTTGAGCATTTCTTTGAATAGTTACCTGACGAAATATAGTTTTGTAAAGACGGATTATGCTCAAAATATTAACTTATCCAATTTAATAAGTAAAATATAATTCGCCATTTTACTAGTAATCAGCTGTTTATTATTTGACATTGACAGATGCTGTCAAATAATCGATTATGGCTGATGTCATGTCTGTCTGCATGAGAAAAAGAAGTTCATAAGCTTTTCAATAAAGTGCTGTGGCAACCCTGTTTAGTAACTTTTGACTTGACAGGGTGCAGCTGCAACCAACCTAATTTTAATTATTTTGACTTTTGACGTAACTATTAAAAGTGTGTGCATGGTCTATTGGTCTCTGTGCTATAATAATTTAACAAACTCATAATTTCACCACAATTTTAATTTGTATTCAGTTTCCACAATGCAACCAAGTTAACCCAGTATAAATAAATTATATAAAAATGAAGTGCTACTATGAAGTTTTGAATGTGCCTCAAAATGCCGATGAATCAGAAATAAAAACGTCTTACAGAAAATTGGCACTCAAATGGCATCCTGACAAGAACTTGGAAAGTCCTGACTTGGCTAAGGATCAGTTTCAGATAGTGCAACAAGCATATGATGTATTGAGTGATAAACAAGAGAGAGCATGGTATGATAATCATCGGGAACAAATACTGAGAGGCTCTAGTTCAGACTTTGAAGATAACAGCCTCGATATATTTCAGTATTTTACAACAACCTGTTTTCAAGGATATGGAGATGATGAAACTGGTTTCTATACCACATATAGAAATGTATTTGAAAAACTTGCAAAAGAAGATATTGAGTTTATGGAAGACAAGGAAGAATTTTGCGAAATTCCAAACTTTGGAGATTCTAAAACTGACTTTCAGAAAGTCTCTGAATTTTATACTTTTTGGAGTGGTTATTCTACAAAAAAATCATATGTTTGGCTAGATCCTCATGATATTAAAAATATAAGAGATAGACGATACTTGAAGCTAGTAGAAAAAGAAAACAAAAAGATAAGACAAAAGGCTAAAAAAGAAAGAAATGAAGAAGTTAGAAATTTAGTAGCATTTGTAAAAAAGAGGGACAAGAGGATACAAGCTCAGAAAAAAATACAAGAACAAAAATTATTAGAGGACAAAAAGAAGAGGGAAATATTAATGAAGCAAAGGAAATTGGAAAGGCAGGAAGAATTAGATAAAGCGAGAGTGTCATGTCAAGCTGAATGGACTAAATTTGATAATGTGCAATCTGAATTAGAACAAATTGAACGCCAATTGGCTGAAGATTTTGGAGAATTATACCTTTCAGAAGAAGAAGATGATGAAGATTATTTAGATAATTTGTATTGTATAGCTTGTTCAAAATTATTTAAAACTCCTAAAGCTTTCCAAAATCACGAGAGTAGCAAAAAGCATAAAGAAAATATGGAATTTTTAAAAGGAACAATGTTAGAAGAAGAATTATTAGATAATCAGCGTTTAAGTGATAATGAACAAAATTTAGATGAAAATGAGGAAAAATCTGATTCCAAGGATGAATCAGAAAAAGTGGATAGTATACATAGTGACACTGAGTTTGTAGAAATTGAAGACACCAATAAAAATAAGAAGAAAAAGAAAAAATCAAATGTGATTGTTATTGAAGAAGATGCTAATTGTAGTAATATGCCATTTAATATTTCTTCAGAAGATATTAATTTTGATACTACAACTAAAAAACAAAAAAAGAAAAATAAGAAAGATGCTAAATCGAAGGTTTCAAAGCAGACAAAACTCGATAAAACAAATGGAATAGAAGATGAAAAAGAACACTGCGACAAAAACGATTTAATGAAGCAAAATCATAAAAACGATTTGAATGTAAATGAAGTGAATAAAAAGAAAACAAACGGGGTAAATGGGTTACCAGAAGTAAATGTATCACCCATCTGTGTTACATGCAGAGCAAATTTTTCATCAAAAAATAAATTATTTGCTCATCTGAAAAATTCTGGACATGGTGTTTACATTCCTCCAAATGTTAAAAATAAGTAGTAGATCTTTGCATGTAATTTAAATTATTAATAAATATATTTATTTCAAAATGTTGATATTGTTTATGAATCATTAATGTACTAAGTTGTCTAGATATACTTTGAGTACGATCTCAGTTGCATAACTAAGACAAATTTCAATACAACCATTACAAATTCATTTTACTAAATACTAACTTTATTCACAAAATTTTAACAAAGATTGTTATTCTTTTCCTGTTGTCCAGTTGCCAGGTCTGTCTCTGGTTAATGAAAAATCATAATTCCAGGCATTTTGACTGGCAATAGGGACATCTTGTGGTACAACAACCCAATTATTTTCTTGGGCCACTTTTTTACATATTGCAAGGATTCCAAATAGCATTCCAGTATTGAAACCAACCATTGGATTTTTTTTCCATGCTCCTACAAAGGTACCTAAAAAAATATATAGCTGGTAAATATCTTGTACAGTGACTAATTTTTTTCAAATAAATTACCTACCTGCTGTAAAACCTCCAATGAACCAATTTAATCTATCGTCCTTTTTACGAAAACTTGCAGCAGCATTTGTTGCTAATACAAAAGTAGCACTAGCTCCCACAATCGGTGTTCCTAAGTAAACGTATCTTGCTAGTGTAGGAAGATATCCCTTGGGATGTGACCAAGCTAATACATCATAAGTTCCAACACCAAAGGCTATAAGTGATGCAGGTTTCATAACACACCACAGCTTCTGAAAAATGTCGCAGCCATCTGGGGTATCAAAATATTTATATGGTTTAATTTCTTGGGACATTTTCTACTTTAAAATTATGTAAGTTGTCAAAACTCAAAATGATATCATAACCTCAACTTCCAAATCCAATAACATATTCTTTTTTATTTTGAGTCTAGCCTCGACATTTTCTGACAGCTAGCCAGGATTATATAAATTGAAACAAGTTAAGTAATTATTATTGAGGTTAATATTTTCACACACTATTACTATTTTCATTATTTTTTGGAAATATATTATAAAGTATAGATTTACTTCAGGAAGTTTGGACAAAGAAAAAAATTAAAATTGTATAAGGTAGCTGCTTACTAATGTCTGAGAAGCTCTCAAATGAACCAGCCTCTGACGTGCGCTAACATATGTTAAACGTCATACTTGTTATATATATATACGTTATTGTCAAAATGTAAAATGTTTTCAGAAAAGCAAAAAATGATAATAGGCATGAATTGTTAGTGAAATGGCAGAAGATAAATTATTTGTGTCTTTTGCATGCCAAAGATGTTCCCAATCATTACGTTTAGATGAGTCATTAAATTCATTTAGTGAACATACTTCTGCTGAATTGAATTGTAAGTAACATCTATATTTTTGTTTGTATTTCTAAAACAATGTTTATCATTCTTAGTACCCATATATTCGAACCCCGAGGTCGATTTAGAGTCCCAAGCTACCAGTTTCGATCATTATGTACCTCCATGCAGATTATCAGATTCTGGAAATGGAGCCAATGGTTTCATGCTTATATCTGATGAAAATGAGGTAGATTTACTCAGTCATCAATTCAAGGTAATTGTTACACAATCGCAATTCATGTCATGATATTGATGGTACTTTTGGAGATACCTATTACTATGTTGAAAATAAATCAACCAATTAGGCATTTTTGTGGTTTCTTGTAGGTACAAGCAGCTCTATTTGATACACTATCTGGAAATTCCAATATTGACCATCCACTTTGTGATGAGTGTACTGATAATCTTATCAAAATATTGGAACAACAGCTTCAAATTGCACAGGAAGACTATGACGACTATAGCAGATATTATAAAATGCAAGTTTTTCTTTAAATAACTTTGGTTTATTAATACAAAAGGCATTGTTGGTGTGTACAATTAAGCCTCAACATTCATTTTGACTTGAGTGTAACAATT
Source organism: Galerucella pusilla (assembly GCA_910591695.1). Lineage (NCBI taxonomy): Eukaryota > Metazoa > Arthropoda > Insecta > Coleoptera > Chrysomelidae > Galerucella > Galerucella pusilla. Next base: position 47,978 of record CAJUYI010001530.1, read on the forward strand.
TTTTTATCATAGATTGCAAAGTGACAAAGATGAACCAAAATTGACCGACTTGGAAAAAGAATTAAGTGATTTAAAAGCTGAGGAAATGCGATTGCTGGACGAACTGAACGCTCTAGAAAAAGAGGAAGAGGAAACATTGAAATCCATTGAGGAACAAGATGATATTTCAGAAAAAATTTCCAAAGAAGAGGAAAGGTATTGGAAGGAGTACACTAGACATAGAAGAGACTTTTTAGTTCTTGAAGAAGAGGGAAGAAGGTAAGGTAACGATTAGATATTGAGTTTTATTTAATTAATATCTTTTCAGTCTTGAATGCCAGTTAAACTATATAACAGTACAATTAGACAAGCTACAGCGAACTAACGTTTTTAATGCTACATTTCATATTTGGCACAAGGGTCATTTTGGGACGATTAATAACTTCCGTTTAGGACGACTTCCTTCTGCACCTGTCGATTGGTCAGAAATCAATGCTGCTTGGGGACAAACAGCATTGTTATTGTCTTCTTTGGCCCGAAAAATTAATCTCACATTTGAAAGATTTAGATTGGTACCGTTTGGAAATCATTCACACATAGTGGTAAGTGCGAATTATACAGAGGGTTATTAGGTTGAGTATTTATAATATATTTTAGTCTTTGGATGAAGACAAGGAACTACCGTTATATGGTTCAGGTGGTTTCAAGTTCTTATGGGACACTAAATTCGATAGTGGCATGGTAGCTTTTCTGGACTGTCTACAACAATTCCAAGAAAAAGTGGAAACTTTAGAAAAAGGAAGTAAAGCATTTTGTTTTCCATATCGAACTAACAAAGGTAAAATAGAAGACAAAGATGCGAGCTATTCTATAAAGTAAGTTAATTTATTGCCAAAAATTGAACACACACCCTGTATATTGATCTATTTTTTAGGATTCAGTTAAATTCAGAAGAACAGTGGACCAAAGCCCTCAAATTTATGCTAACGAACCTGAAATGGGGCCTGGCGTGGGTGTCTTCTCAATTCAAAAGTGACGGAGAAGAAATTCAATCAGACACTTAGATATAATTTGGGATTTAAAATTTTACTGAATGTTATATCTGTCTAGCAAACGAATTTTATGCAATATATGATTTAAGAATAAGATTATTTAAAATATATATACTATTTTTGTTATACTATGATAAACTTATAATCTTGTGTACATAACTCAGCGTATGTCTTTTATTACGATTGTTATTTTTCAATTTAGTAAATTATTTGAATTTTTTTATTGGGTTATTTTATTTCTTCACCACTGATTCCATGAGCTCTATTAGGGCGGGTATTATAAATATCACTTGAAGTTATCTTCACGATATACCCAACTATGCTGGTTTGTAATTAGAAGGAACAATATCAATTGAACCTTAAATAATTTGATAAAAAAAATATCAGGATTGTATTCAGCCAAATTCGAAAAGTCTATGAAATTAATAGTTACCAGGTTCTTTTTCTAACTGATAATACTTGAGAACATTCATAATGCTGATATTTTTCCATGTGTCTAGGCATATTTTTATATTATTTAAATAAATACAACAATAACACTAATATTCACTTTTCATAAATAATAATTAACCGTAAACAACAAAGTACAGAGCTGTCCAGAACTGTCAGTGTGACAGACGTTTTGCCGCAACGAAAGTTACGCCTTTATAGTATTTTGTCCACGACCACCTAATAATAAGTCAATATTTGACCTCCTAACTAAAGGTATATGGTACCCATGCATATATCAACTGTCGTGAATTATGGTTCATAATTCACGACTAGAGATGGGGGTACAATATGAAATAAACTATTAAATCTGTGTATTTTGTTCAGGAAATTTGTTTCTGACATATATCGTATCTATAAAATATTGTAATTTTTAGTATTGATACTTTTCATAACGATATTTTCTAATATTAAGTATTTTAAAACAATATATTTATAACGGTACGTTGTATTGATACTTTCTACAGTATCGCCCATCTCTATATATGTCAAATTATTATTTTGAAGTAGATGCCACAACATTTTGAGGTTAGTCATATGCCAAATCGCTACTGACTTTTATTTATTAATAAATAAACTAGGTGTCGTGGACAAAGTATAGTATTCTACTCGCAATTTATGGCCATAATTCACTTGGGTGACTTGCGCCCCTCGCCTGCGGCTCGTGACGCAAACGTCACCCATCGTGAATTATGGCTATCATAAATTGCTCGTTTAATAATATACTATTAGCCTCGCGATTGATAGGTTGCGCTTGCGCGTAATTTAAAATGATCTAAACAACAACCATGGTTGCAATCAAATTTTTGTAAGTCAAAGATTAGGGTTAACGTTTGTAATATTCATTATTGTGATATTTTGATTAGGATTAATCACAGACCTACCTTTTTTCCATTTCTTCCTACGTAATGTGTTAGATGAAGGGCATTAACAATCGATAACGCACACCAAGAAAGGTATTATTTCAACCATAACACACAAATGTTACAGAAACTAATTAAGCAAATACACAAAATCATTGATTAATAATTACCCCTGTATGTTTAACTACCTACACCAAAATCGTTGATTTTTAAACAAAGTTTGAATGAATAATCGTGAGTGCTTTATTTGTTTATGTATTTGGCCCATTTTGTCCTATGTTCAATCAGAACTATTTAAAATAGTTGATTTGTTCTTATATATGTGATCACATACCTATATTATTACGTTTAATTTCAACCTCTTGTAGATAGGGTACAAATAGACAAAAAATGTATTTCAAAATTACAAGGGGACTACTTATATTATTGATTTATCTATACATCACAAACGTATGGTTCAATGTTCAGGTTCAGACATGACGTCGAATATATTTTCCAGTTAAAATTAAAACTGACTGTGTTTATATTTACTTATATTCTTAGCATCAGCACCTTTTGAAAAATGTATTTCTTACCTTGAACTTTTCTAAATACACAGAATTTATTACTTTAAGGTCAATAAACTGTTGTTTGAAAATATGGCAAATACAAGTTTGAATTTGAATTTAGCCGCTTTCATGTTAGTTTAACAGCTTAGACATGGGAGGAAAAGAGAGAGTAGATATGACGCAGCTCAAATCTCCACCACACTCCGACACCAGCTGACCGTGGCGTCCTTTTATTGGTTATCTTCATGCCACATGAATATTTGTTTTCATCTCACTTGAACCCTCTTTTTTAAATAGCTTAGAAGGTAAGGTCCGAATCTGATTGTCCAGCAAGTCTGTCAATTTGTTTGATTTTTATGAGCTTTTTATTTATTCATCGGTTGTTGAGAGATAAGATAGGTTATAGAAATACGATGAAGGTTCTATTAATTTCATTAGCTTTTGTAGCTATACTAACATATGTAAGAAGTGATGATTCTGCAAGTAAAGGACCCAAAGTAACGGATAAAGTAAGTGTTGAATTAGTCTATTTTTATGTTAAACCCACACCTAATTCCCAAAAAACGAAAATTTAGGTATGGTTTTACATCACAATTGGCGACGAAGCAATAGGTCGTATAGAAGTAGGATTATTTGGAAAAACTGTGCCAAAAACGGTTCAAAATTTCATAGAATTAGCCAACAAACCAGCAGGACAAGGATATAAGGGTAGCAAATTCCATAGGGTGATTAAAGATTTCATGATTCAAGGAGGTGACTTCACCAAAGGAGATGGTACTGGAGGTAAGATTTATATTTATAATTTGATTGAGAAATCTGCTTTCTAATGCCTGTTGGATAAGTTTTTAAGCTCATATTGATTGTTATAAATTGTGAAGTTCACTTCCTTTCATATTAACATTACAGATAGCTCATTTTAACATGTTGATTATAAATGAACACTTCCTTTCATAATCAATATATTATTGTCTCCATATATAAGTAAATAAAAAAATGTGTGCAACGTTTTCATCATTTTATTTGATTAAACATTGAATTGAATCAAATTAGGGTAATAGC
>CAJUYI010001531.1:0-19585 GCA_910591695.1 Galerucella pusilla
CAGGAATGTTAAGCTTTTCCTACCCGGTAAACAATGTACTATTACGATTATCGCAAAAAATTACGTAATACTTTAATGGTTTGTGAAATTCATTCATTACAAGAGGTGTATGTAAGGTTATTTTTAATACAATAGGTATTTTTGAATCATTAAAGGTCTTCCTACATGTAAATAAACGAGTGAAAGTTTTTAAATTGATTCTTATACCATTGAAATTTAAAGAAATTATCATTTAGGCGGTCACAGCTCTTCCGAAAAAACTTGTGTCGAAAAACTGTACTATGAAGTCTCCTTGGTTTTACTCAGCATAGAAACCGGTGTATAGTCATAATATTAGTACATAAAGGATGCGCCAATTATTAAAAGCGGATTCTAGCTTGCGATTTTTAGTCAGTTTAGTAAAATATTTGGTTTATTTCCTTGGACACAAGAGCAAGTTAAAGGTTATTGGTATCAGAATTTAAAAAAAGCCTTGGATACTGAATACTTAAGTAACAAACTTAATGAGTTAGACTAGATACGTAAGATGAATACCAAGAAGATTGAAGACTGAATACGCGAGACCAAGACCACCAGGGCCGGAAGAGCAAGACTTGGTATTGGTCTTCCTTTGCTTTGCTTATCACCAAATTGAAGTCAGGTATAAAACTTGTTTTCTATTGTCCATATATAGCGAAGTCTACCTAATATTAAAAAGAAATTCAAGTATAAAATTGAGGTAAGTAATCAACAAGTTATACAATACAATCTACCTGAAACAGTAATGCTCGGATCTTTCTGTTAACGTTCACAGACACTCACTAATCTGCCCTTAATTAAAAATTTATTCATCCAGTGTGGAATCAATGAAAAATTAATCAACTTTGCATTATTTGTGCGAAAATTATTTTAATTCGGTTATTACACACAGTATAATTGCCGTTTAGTTTTTGCACAAAACAAATACGCCGTTCTTCAATTTTCCAGACTAAAAACGAACCAATTACAATCATGAATAAATACACTCATATTGGTATTAAATTGTAAAGTACAATGCATCTCTTGGTTCAACAACATCAAACATTAAGCCGAAATAATCGTGCAATTGACCTTTTGGCGTATGCAGTGGCGTAGTATAAATAAAAATTAGCCACAGATATTTTGTAATAGATAAAAGAAAGGGGGTACAATAGATCTTTTAGGTCTCAATTAATATCACTTTAATATATTTGTTATTATATATAAATGAGTTGAGAAAATTTAATATGTAATTCAAATAAATAATTAACAAAATATAGAAATAAAAATGTAAAATAATAAATCGAAAAAGACAAAAATGAACAATCTAAATATGTTGGTTATGAAAAAAATTTGAAAAGTCTCGATTAACATTACACAAATTTTTGTTCTTGTTTTATAAACAAAATAAATTTGAGTTTATTTGAATAAAACTAATTATAAATACATCAAAAGATTTATTTTTCTATTTCTTTAATCTCTTCAGGAAAGAAACAAAAAAAGGATACTTCTCTCTTACCAAAGATTCGTTGATACGGAATAAATATTTAAATATATGTTCAATCCGTAGCATAATAACCATATGTGCCATTTATCTCCTTTCTATATTAATGATCTAATTCTGAACCTCATTAGATTGATGCATTTTTAAAACTCATTCATGACTTAGGTTCATTGGCACATGAAAGCTTCCGGTATAAGCTTAAAGTTCTCTTAATTTGTCCACACTTCCGTATGGGAGCGTTTTTTGATTGATTTACTGCGCCCATTTGATCTAGTACTAGCGCTTAGTTATTTCAAACATTCGATATCACCATTAAAGCCCTTTGTCGGAATTCATAAAAGAACAAACAATCATTGATAATGTCAAAGACAACAGTATGACTCAACAAATTATAATTAAAAGTAAAGCCGGTCGGGTTCTAGTTTCAACAAATATCAATATACAGGCTGATCACTAATTCTACAGTTTAACTTCAATCGGAGAAAAACAAATTTTAGCAGTAATGTATAAGATCAAATGATATACAAAATCAAGGGTAGAATAATAATGAGAATTGCTGGAAATCAGTCTTATATCTTGATTAAACTGAAGATGAATAATTTATTTCAATACAAAGAACAAAAATGGCATTTTCATCTACTCGGATCAATATTTAAAGAAATGCAAAAGAATGTGTGTGATTATCATTGGAAGTATATTGAAATGAGAAAAATCACACAGTCGTTGTGCGTGTGATCTTAGTTTGAGAAACAAAAATTCAGTACGACAAGTGTTCAAACATTTGGATATAGCAAAACATCCAATAATGTCCGGGTTTACATACAGATTGGCAAATAATTATGTTCCTTATTGCTATTGTGAGGGGAAGCGAGGAAGCTATAGAATAACATGAAATGAATGCATAAGTCAAAGTAAAGCTGCGCTAAGAGTCTTAACATGGATCCTAACGGGACATTGTCATCTGAATGGATACCTGAAAAAGCTCAAAATAGTGGAGTAAGAAGATTGTAGATTTTGTGGCATGAAAGAAGAAACCTCCATCCATTAGCTCCTATATGAGATTCTACATATGGAAGAGAAATTTTTACCGACCTGCGAGCGTGCATTTCCGGACATGAAATCTATAAAATCAAAATTCAGAAACAGTTTGACCATATAATTATTGTTACCACAAAAAATATTGATATTTTCATTACATTGGGCACATTGAGGCGGGTCTTCTTTACTTATTGGAAATTTGTGCGTTACGGCTGTGTGTCCAATCCTTAATCTCATCAAACTTGTTATTTTAGAATGTTACCAGTTTGCAAACCAGCGGAGACAACATAGGATCACCAACACCTTACAGTTAGCTCTCAGAGACCAAATTAATGATTTCTTTAGTTTTCTAAAAACCATATACAGTGTGGAAACCACTTATGGAATAAAATTCTTTATGTAATTATTTTGGAAATGTATAAAAAATGCCGAGACACATCAACTTTTGAATTGATTTGTGCGTTATGTAAACATAAATGTAAATGTACAGGGTGATTCACGCAAGTATGCCATAGTCGGTGTTGATATTTTTAACGAAACACCCTGAATAATGTATGTTCTATTATGCATTATACAGGGTGATGGATTTGATTTTAATACATTAAAATAAATGCTCAAAATGTTCTCCACCTAGTTGTTGGCAATAGCACAGTCTCCTATACAACTCCTTCTTACCTTTGTTTAAAGTTTGAGGTAAAATATTCCGTATTTATGTAGTTATCCTGTCTTTGAGGTCTACAATGCTAGTTGGTTGTGTTGCATATACTTTGTTCTTGAAATAACCACACAGAAAAAATCTAACGGCGTAAGGTCTGGCGTTCTAGCTGGCCACTCAATAGTACCTCTTCGTCCAATCCATTTATTGGGGAAGATTTCATCTAAATGAGTTCTCACCATTAAAGCATAATGGGGTGTTGCCCCGTCTTGCTGGAACCAAACATTTTCATTCGGTAAGCTAGGATCTATTGCGTTGGGATATAAGTTTGCCAACGCAGGAATAACTCCATTTCTAAGCATATTTAAATATTTTTCAGCTGTCAAATTTCCATTTATAAAAAATATAGGACCAATAATATGGTCGCCTATGATACCGGCCCAAAAGTTCACCTTTTGAGGGTACTGAGTATGTGTCTCACGCATCCAATTAGGATTCTCTGCTGACCAATATCTACAGTTCTGTCGGTTTAATTCTCCATCCAATGTGAATGTTGATTCGTCAAGTGAAAGAATGGTACAAAGAGCTATCTCATTTCTGTTCAGCTTATTCAACAATCTTTCGCAGAAATCCATTCTACGATCTGGATCGTCTTCTGTTGACTCGTGCACAAAAGTTAATTTGTAGGGATGAAGTTTTTCTTTATGAAGACATCTTAGAACAGTTGTATGACTAACATTATTTTCACGAGCAATTTGACGTGTACTTGAATTTGGATTCTCTTCGACACTTAACAAAATATCCACTTTCACATCATCTTCAACGAAGTGTGGTTTTCTTTTCAATGGTTTGACATGTCCAAGTTCTCTGAATTGTGCATGAATTTTAGACACAGTACTTTGTGAAATATTAGGCAATTCGGAATACCTGTGATTAAATAAGTTTTCCACTTCAACTTGACTTCTGCAGTTATCCCCGTACCCGATTATCATTAAAATCTCAATTCGGTGAGTCTCAGTTAAATATTCCATTGTTATGTCGACAAGGAAAGAGTGTTTGACAAAGATTTTACTTTTTCAGTATAAACTGTCAACACATCAACAACTGACAGAGTAGAAAACAATCCACATTATTTACCGATTTAAAACAATCCACATCATTTACCGATTTTGTCTAATTATTGGCGTTTTTAGTTATTTATAATAAAATTCATGGTCGTAGCAGGTTTTATTTATTATACAAATACGTCTAATAATTAGTTAGTTTAGATTTTTGATAAATCCATATTTAGCTAATTTAAAAAAGTAACCTAACCAATATTTCAAGTGTAATAAATTATTAATTTTAAAATTTCACCCTGTATAATTCATAATTGACCATAAATTATTTAGTTTGTTGGAATCGGTTCATTGAGAGGATTTCAAAAATATGAAAACATACAGGGTGTTTCATTAAAAAAACATCCTATGACATATGTCCTTGCGTGAATCACCCTGTACATTTAAACTTATGTTTACATAACGCACAACTCAATTCAAAAGTTGATGGGTCTCGGCATTTTTTATAATTTTCTAAAATAATGACATAAAATAACTTTTGAGTTGCCTTTTCATTTACCTATCCTTTTCGGCAAGCGAAACATTTTCTAAATAAAAAATGACATTTTGGCTAAGACACCGCTGAATAGACTATAATATAATCAAAGAAAAAAACGGAAGTAACAAATGAAAATTTCATTCTGAGCACAGTACAATCAAATGTCTTCTTTTTATAATATTAAATGAAGTAAATATAAAAAACTATCCACGCCAAAATTTTATTGATTCTAAACATCAAATTGGATATTAAATTTCGTTCAAGTTCAAGAAATACTAATCCATCTCACACAAAGACGTTATTGTAATAATTGATATCTTAAGCACCTCGTTTATATATTATAGTAGAAGTTGAAATATGAAACATTTCCTATTCATATTAAATGATGAAAGTGCGACCACCCAGAAGAAAATTCAAATGAAAAGTAGGTCGTGACAATAAAGAAGCAAAATATGACTTCGTAATCGTGGGTATATTAACAGACATGTTTTAGTAGAATTTTTTGTTATTTTATCTAATAGAAGGGTATTAAAATTCATGAGAAATTGTTTGACTATCGGTTCACCTCTTGCGGAATGTTGCTTTGTTCATATTATACTGAATTAAATATATCAAGAGATGGTTGCTACCCTTTTGCAATATTGAGAGAATCGGGGAAAAAATGGAGGGATAGTATATTATGATCATAGGAAAAATTAAGAAGGGCTGAGCCAATCAAATATCTGGAACACTATGACCAAGTAAGATTTATGGAATGCAGAAGCTAAAGTAAGACTACACCAAGAGTAGAAGACTGTCTTCTTAAAGAATACCTTTCAGTAGGGTGGACAAAGAAATTTCTATTATCATACTTGCCATAGTATAGTAGCCTTATTTTCCACTTCTTTTAAACTAAAAATCGAAAGAGGCCAAAAGATTCTTACACTCTCTGATAGTCAGGCAGTCCTAAAATCTTTAAATCAGATCAGATCTAGACTGGTCTGGTACTGCCTACAAATACTGCTAGCCCTGAGTAATTCTAAGTGAGTTCCGGGGCACAAAATCATAGCATGAAATAAAAAGGCACACATCCTAGCAACGCTAGGGTCTTAAACTGCATCCACTGATCCTGAACCAGTCTTGGGATATTAGAAACTGCTGCACTTGGTTGTATATCTCGGTGCACTCAAACTAAATATCAGTCGTACTGGAGACCAGTGCAAAAACAGGAACACAGCAAACTCTTGGTCAAAAAACCCTTGGAGAAGCTGACTAACGAATTATTAAATCTCAGCAGGGGCCAGATATGGATAGTGACGGCAGCCTCTCACAATATCTTTGATCCAAAGGAGAATTTCTCTAAGAAGGACCTAGTGAAAAGACTGTTAAGCCTGGTAAGGACTGGTCTTTTCATATAAACGATACAACCAAGAGCACAAAAAGCCTAAAGACAGGTGCCGAAGACTCTAAGCCTCTGACCGGTGGTGCTGAACCAACCAATCAATCAATCAAATGTCAACGCCCCGTATATCTGCCGAGGGTATTCTGGGAGTGATAAATTTGTACGAGATATGAATTAAACATAATATTTACCTTCTTATTCCCATCTCTCGCAATATTCTGAATATTCCTCTATGTCAGTAAATATAATAAAAAGAAAATTGAATGCTGCAGGAAAATGTCATTTTACGTAAGTTGGTACGGTTGAAAGAAACCGGAAAGCATTGGAAAATATCAAGGAAGCACTTTGTCACGGAAAACTGACATCGTTAGAGAAATGTATCAAAAACAGATATAGTCTTGGAATGTTTTAAAGAAATAGATGGTATTTGAGGTAATGAAAAATGTATTAATAAAAATAAGGATAGAATGAAATGGCATAATTAACTATCGTACAGATTAAATAATTATACGCCTATCTCGATGAATATTAATTTTAGACATGAAGTCACATTAAAACTTAATGTGGAGTCCGATAAGTCGATAATATACAAGGTGCTACATTTAAAATAACAAAGTTATACTTCACTTTCGTTAGTTTCTCCATCAAAACCAATTTTTGTAGAAATACTGTGAGTGATTTCCAATATATAAATAGTTTAAGCTCGTCGTGAAATTGCCTGTATTCATAATATCTTCCGTCAATGTAGTTATTTAGACGTTGAATTATTATGCGAGCTTTAATATTTTTGTAATCACATATTCATGCTTATACTAAAATCACGACTTGCTTGAGAAAACGGCAAGTACACACGTTTAAATCGCATGATACCATGTAGGTACTTCATCAGTTGATTCAGGAAAAATGACATATACATATATACAATGTGTCCCCCTAAGTTGAAAACTTTTTTATTATTAATTTTAGGAAAAAAAGTTATTCTTCATAAAAAGCTCTGCATTATCTAAAATCTATAATACAGTCATCAAATATCAAATTTTTTAGTCGTATACGAGATTTGTCGAAAAATATGAGTTTCACTCAAGAGTAAAGTACTTACCTTTAAATTTGACAATATCAAAAAATGTTACTAAAAAAAGTTGGATATGTCGAAGTAAAAGTATAGGAGTAAAAAATAAGTTTGTTTGTTTCTAACATTAATATGATGTTAATTTTATAACTTGGAGTTTGAATGTACTTTATTATTTGCAAAATAAATGAATTTGCACTTATTCCGCGTATTAAATGCAAAATTATTAAAAAATATGGAAAACCTAAAAGATTATCATATGCTTCGTAATCACAAGAGATAAATTGTCATTCAAAATAGAAAAATAGGTAAAGAATAAAATAATCCCAGGCTCCAATAAAATTACATATTTAATCGTATTTTTTAATTCTGATCAACTACATGTCAAGCGAACAATGCCAAGCGAATGGCACACCCCAGGGTTCCGTTATCAGTCCTACATTATTTCTAATTGCTATCAATAACATCACCGAAAATGTGCCTAGTCCAATGAAAATAAGGTTATAAGCAGATGATTTAGTAGTATACATGAAAAGTAATAACATCAATACCATGCAGAAGATACTACAAAGACAACTCATTACACTCGAACAATGGTCCAAACATTCAGGTTTTCTCTTTTCCACATCAAAAACTAAATGCCTATTTTTTTCAAAGAAACATTGTAATAGTACACCCGAATTGACATTATATTAAAAAAAAATAGAATATGTAACTACCACGACATACTTAAGCATGATACTTGACCATAAACTAAGCTAGAATGATCATATAAAAAACTTAATATTATCCTGTCAAAGGGGAATTAATCTACTACGGATGCTTTCTAATCGAAATTGGGGATCAGATCAGAAGACCTTGCACATCATATATAAAAACCTTATACGTGCCAAAATCGATTACGGATCTATAGTATATTCTTCAACAAAGAGCCAAATTTTGAAAAAACTAGACACTGTCCATAACAATGCCTTGCGCATAATATCAGGTGCATTTCGAACTTCTCCAGTCTATATTCAGAATTAGGGGAACCATCTTTATCTACAAGAAGAAAAATGTCGACATTATCATATGCCACTTCTGTATTAGATAATCCTGCACATCCAATGTACCAAAAAATGTATACAGATGCCTTTAATCAAACAGCTCAGCAACAACAGAAACCAAATCCAACTTTCTATGATCGAGTACGAGAATACACAGCAGAACTTCAAATCGAACATTCACCTATCTTTACGAACAAACATGCCAGTCCTCCTTGGCAAATTCCGGAACCACAAATTGACACTAGTCTCACTTTTTCAAACAAGTACGAGTTCCCCAGGTTATTGATTACAAATATTTTTAATAAAAAAATAAACGAATAGATATAATGAATATTATAAAATATATACGGATGCTTCCAAAACTCCTACTAGCGTCGGAGCCGCAGTTGTTATAACACATTGTAACCTATCCTTCAAATTACCACCCTGTAGTACTGTTTTCACGGGAGAATTATATGCACTGCTACAAGCCGTTAAATTATCTAAAAATATTAATGCCCCCAAAGTCCTTATAATCACAGACTCTCTTAGCTCACTAGAATCTATTCAAAAAATTTATAGTAAACACCCTATTGTCATCGGGATTAAGGAAGAGCTCTGCGAACTCCGGGAATCCCAAATACATATCAAATTCATGTGGATCCCATCCCACACCGGAATTCAGGGTAATGAAGAGGCAGATCAACGGGCAAAAGAAGCAGCCGAAAGAGATAGTGTGACTATAGTTAACGCGATGACCATCAGTGACTTAAAGCTTATCGCGAAAGAAGAAGTGATCGATGCGTGGCAAAATCAGTGGTACGAGTCAAAAACAAAGTTACGCGAAGTGAAGCCCGATGTGAAACACTGGAAGACAATACCAAACCAGCGCTCCAAACAAGTTCTCCTAACAAGACTAAGGTTGGACACACTAAACTGACTCATCAACATTTATTGAACAAGAATGGAACACCAGAGTGTGCTGCATGTTCCAAGCAAATGACAGTCAAGCACATTGTTATAGAATGTCCCAATTATGATGGAGCGCGAGTAAAATATAATATACCGAACACATTAAAATCAGCATTAGGTCAACAGTGTGACATACATAAACTAATAGACTATCTAACTGAAATCAATATCTTGAAAACTTTATAAAATATATCTTTGTCGCTAATAACCAACATGGTTGATGCGACAGTAAAAAAAATTAAGAAAAAAAAATCTGATCAACTATTTCCAGTAACATTTTTCGATATAGTCAAAATTTAAATGTACTTTTTACTCTTGAGTAAACTTTACAACTTTTCGCTTCGCTCATTCTGCAAACCTTCACATGCGTGCCTTAAAAATGTACTTTTAACACTTATATCATAAATAACTATTAATTAGTAAATTTTGTGCCACTTGTAATGTATTTAGTATTGTTTCAAAGGCTGCTCCCCATGCTGGTATGCAATATGAAAAAATGACAGATTCTGCAAGAGGTTTACAATATCAATAAATTTTTCTTAGATTAGATATCACGTAGTTCGTGAAATTTATAAATCAATAGTTGAAAGCCTATATCTTTAACTTTGATAATAAACAATCCACCGACATACTTTTTTCCTTCATCTGATCTAAAACTCATTTATTCTGTATTCATTTCAATTGCAATTTGAAAAATTTACTTTGACGCTCTTTCGTTTAGGTAAGCTCTTGTAAAAGACTGCAGCATCATCAATTCGCGCGACTATTTACACAAAATCGTATAAAAATGTAGTTTCCATGGCAACGAAGGAAATGAGAAAATATAGAAAATTCAGTGGCGCTTCTAAATATTTAATTCAAACAAATGTGAACTACCTGAGCACAGTCCGTTTTCTACTAGCATCTTTCTCATAAAAATTTACCTATTCCTTGGCCTAAATAGCTTAAGCCCATGTCAGACATTTTTCACTGTAATCCTCTATAGGTACATTTATATGTAGGGAGAAAAGATTAACCATTACCTCTAAGACTCATTGCACCCATAATACCCATGCAGGCGAGTCATTCTACTTTCACTTGTAATTGAAACAACGTATATATCGTTATACAATGAAATTATTAGCAAAATAATGGAAAAATATAAACCCCCTCCATCTATTTCCACAGCAATATTTTAAGGCATATTTGGTCCTATCCCCATATTTTGGTCCAAGCAATCTGCCCTTAACCTATGTCCCAATAGTTCTGAATCGCCCTGTATATCGTCATAACTCAACCCAACTCTAGCTGAACATTCGAAATTGTTCTCCAAATTTAATGTACTTAGGGAGGAGAAGTTGGGAAAGTAATAATTCTCTTTACCTCTCTTTCTGGTAACCTTAAATCTGGTACAAAGTTTAATTGGTTCCGCTACTGAAAGGGATGTAAAATTGAGAGAACACCGTTGTCCCTTGGCATCTAACCCAGAAGCTTCACGTAATTGCTCTTTTATGCTTTAGGAAGCTATTTTTGCTATAAATAATGGGTTTATCCAACGGAGATTCAACTTTACGTTACTAATGGACTGAATTATGAAAACAAGTTGTATTTAAAAATTAATTTTTGGAAATATTGCTCTAGGGACATGTAAATAGGTGAATGCGATGAGACTCTTGGTGAAAAAGTACAAGTTACACTCAAAAAGATGAAAAAAACAAGAATATTGCTTGGTAAATGATGTAAAAATATATTCTTATTTTGCCAGAATTTTTTTTCATATTGCACATTTGGAGAAGCAGTGACAAAATTGCAAGATTTCCAAGAATAGGTTGATGATGTCAAATTATTTCTAAATCTCAACTCTATACGGTACAACAAAGACTGAATGCGCTAGATGGCGGATATATCTCATTGCATGGTAGCTAACAGCTAATTCCATTACAAAACTAGTTAATGACCAATGGATGTCAGTAAAAATAAAATTTGGTCGCTTGTTCAATAAGAAAAAAACCCTACAACTGAAACAATCCTTCTTCCAAATTTACTTTTTCGGGGAGAAAAAAGGAGACCTACTACTAAGTTAATATACTTACTACTACTACTCCTACAGCGGCGCTGGAGACAATGCTAGACCTTCCTCCGCCACATTGTGTCATAATGTGCGAAGCAAGGGCAGCACTAACCCGACTGGAAAAAGCATCAGAACATGACGTGGCACATGGGAGAGGACACACAGAAATAAGGCATGTGGATGACGACATCTTGAAAATGCCAATAGACCACATGACCACCAGATATATCTTTCGCAAGAAATCCAAGATTGTCATCAAAGATCGAAAGGAGCTTGAGGAAGAGAACGCACCACCACTCAGTAGAGCTAATGAACTGATCTGGTATACAACAACAGGCAGATCAGGATCTACAGTGACAGTCAAGCTGCCCTCAAAGCACTTCAGAGCTATAGGGTGACATCTCGGCCAGTATGGGAACGGGGCGAAGAACTTAGAAGACTGGCGACTCGGAACAGTGTAACACTGGAGTGGGTCCCAGGTCACAAAGGAATCGCTGGCAATGAAAAAGCTGACGAACTCACAAGAGCAGGATAGTCAACTCTGATGAAGGGACCCGAACCAGCAGTGGGCATTCCCAGATGCTTAACGAGGTCATGGTTAAGAGGGTGGGTGAAAGAACAACTCAAAAAACACTGGAAGAATACGCCCAGGCAAGTACATGGGAAGAAATTCATGAAAGAACCATCAGAAAAAGTAGCGAAAGAACTGCTCTCAATGAGCAGGCACAAACTACGCACCATAACGGGTCTACTTACGGGACACTTTCCCACAAAGGAGCACCTAAACAAAATAGGGCTGTATAACGGATACCTTACATGCAGAAGATGCAAAAAGGATACCGAAACAGCTCTGCATATACTATGCAACTGTGAGTCGCTGGGCCACAGAAGGTAGAAACCATGGACGTATAAATAAAGATGGACCTAGCATGCTAGAATTTATTTGAAGCCAATCGAAAAGTAAACATCGCTGTTGTCACATTTCGTTTTAAATTTTTGTAATATCAGGCCAAGTTTTATTTTAAATAGTTTGATTTAAACAACTTAATTCTATCAAAATTCAAAAAGACTTTTAACTTTGAGACTTTTTATCTGTTTTAAATGTAAAAATGTACATCATTTAGCTTCTACTATAATTTTATATCGATGAATACACGATATCCCTAGCCTGTAATATGGCGAAATAAATGTAAGCTAGGCAACACTGTTTGCTTCCCTCTGGTAATCGTGAGAAGATGGATGCCTTTGTTTATAAATTTTTCGGTGCGTGTTTTGTTATATTTAACCCAGTGAATTTATTATAAGTGCTTGGATATTTTGAAACTGACTTAACTAACACTACAGTAATGGTGCGACAATGTTTCGTTTGTAAAAAACTTGATTATTTAAATTCTAACCTCTCATTTCACTGGTGAGTATCAGTGGCGTTCATAAACATGCAATGTTGTGTTCATAAATTTGAAAATAATAATACTTAAATAAAATTCTAAATTGTTAAATTGCAGGTTTCGTACAAATATGGAACAGAGAAGAAGGTGGCTACCTGTACTTAAAATTCGGGAAGAAGATATGCCAAAACTGGCTTATATTTGTTGTGGACATTTCAAACCAGAAGATTTTGAGTGGAAAGGTAATCCAGAGTAAGTTTTTCTAAAAAGAAACGTGGTACCTCTACCATATTTTTCAGAAGATTCTAATAATACAAATAAAACAGTTGATGGACCATCTTCTAGTAAAAGGTATTAGATATTAGCTGTATGAACTGCTATTATAACTTAATTATTAAAACTTTCCGTAACATATACTTATTATATTAAATATTTTTCCAGGCAAAAAGTGATTTAACAAAACAATAAATATTTTTAATAAAAATATTGAAAATTTGGAGTTGGCCTTAATTTCTG
The DNA here is from genome assembly GCA_910591695.1 of Galerucella pusilla. NCBI lineage: Eukaryota > Metazoa > Arthropoda > Insecta > Coleoptera > Chrysomelidae > Galerucella > Galerucella pusilla. The sequence goes on from CAJUYI010001531.1 coordinate 13,192, forward strand.
GTACAATTGCCAATTTTCCAAACTCCATTTATGATGATTTTAAGGACCATCTGTATGATGATGGCCCTATAAAAAATCATGGGATTCAAATGGTTAAATTGATATTGAAAAAGTATTTTAAAATTCGAATCCACCATGAAGCTGCCACAAAAACAGATAAAACACCACGCATTCACCAACATCTCACAAAAGCAATTTTATTTAAAAATCAGTAATTTTTTTAATATTTTATTATCTGTATAATTTTTTTCTAACTACTATTTTTTTATTTATGTTACCTCTATCAATCCAAATAAAACATTTAAAACTTTTGTGGTATAATTTTGTCAGTAATTTTTCTTGTTTTACTTTTAAAATTAACATTACCCTTCCATTAATTTATTATTATAATAAAAAAGTTCCTATCTAATTTTAAAGCTTAAAAATATTTTTTATGTGATGTTTTCATATTCCTACAATCATAAATGTATCCATCCCAATGAAACGCCACTGTCCGCAGTATGAGAATTCCCACTCCAACTGCTAGAAAACAATTACAAAGCATTGTTAATTTGGCTTCATAGGTCTGCGTATAGTGTGTATTGCGATGCTAGGTCCATCTTTCTTTTTACGTCCATGGTAGAAACTGTATAGTAGACCCCAAATGACTCCAGAAGACTTCTACAACCAACCAGCAAAGAACCTATATGAGCTAATACAGGAAACGGATTGGCTAAATAGGCTGTACTCAGAACACTAGGAGTATTCACAATAAGCCCAGGAGGCTGAGGTGATGCCGGCGTAGGGACGGCTCCTTTAAAAAATATATACATATACCACTGAGTTTTTCCAAAATACTATGACCCCTTTTATAATATTTTGTTCTGTCATCACGTATTTGTTTTGAGATTATTTTCCATGAAGGAAGAACCCAACCATGAGTTTGTTTTTCAATACCTTTCGTTTTATGTAATTCACAAAAATATTTATCGTCCAGTATGGATTTTCTTGAAATATTCACATACGGTAGGGAATAGCCCAAGGATTATTTTCTAAATATAATACCGTTAAACCATTGGTAGTGGACATATTTTATTAACTTACTACAGCGATCGATGGAGAAGGTAATTCTAGTTCTCTAATATTTTTTTCAACCAATATTATGTCAAAAAGGAGTTACTGAAAGCTAGTTATGACTGAAGATCGATATTAAAATATAACCAGCAATACAATCGATTATTTATCATAATTTAGATGCTAGAAAGTTTTTCGGACACCCCGGGCTGAGTACATTCTTGTAACTGAAATTAATGAATGAAACGCATTAATTTTGGACAATAGCTGTGCAACATCCGTTATCCAATTTATTATTCATTAGGTAGTTTTTTGAAGGCGCATTCGAAACCATAAGCGTGTATCCCTCTGTGCCACTAGAAAAGAAGTTTCACCTGTAATATGTAGCAAGTTTTTTTCACTTTGGAGAGATGTTGAAAAATGACGGTGAAGTCTATCTCGATTATCGTTATCTCTTTAAATATATAATGTGTGCAATAGAATAAATAAAGGACCCTGCACCATTTTATAGGTATCGCTGGCTCTCGTACGATTTTCGATTTTTTTTTATATGTTGTAGCCTTAAGGCGGGCGGCCACTGCGAGCGAAACGAAACTAAGCTAAGCGAAGCGAAGAGAACGCGAACTAAACTAAACTACGTTAGTGCGGCCACTGCGAGCGAATTTCGCTTATTTGCTTGCAAGAATACGAACTGAGACAATTCCGATTATCAACTAAATGGGCAAAAACCTCGCTCGAATCTGACATGAGATAAAACGAACGAAACGAAGATAAGATTTCAAAATTCGTTCGCTTAGTTTCGTTCCGTTTCGTTACAGTGGCCGCGGCTGCATTGACAAGTACGAGAGCTGATTTTCAGGAAACTTATCTTCGCTTAGCTTAGTTTCGTTTCGCTCGCAGTGGCCGCCCGCCTTTAATGATAACTAAGATGGGTTAAAACTGTGCAGTCCCTCCGGTTTGGCGGTGGTGGCGTCTTGCAGTTGCGTCCTTTGCCTCCTAGCACTATAAATCTCGCAATAATAGCAAATGTCTTGTATGTCGGGGGCTCATGAAGAAGTCTGCCAAACTTTTGTGCCATCAGAATCACAATTCCTCCAGAGGGTGCCTCCGCAATGGTCAATTTGTTAGGCCGGTGTTTTAATAGCAAGCGGAAGCAATGAAACCGAACAAAATCATCATCAATCACGTTATGTAGGTTAGTTGGATCCATCTAACTCCCAAAGTCCTCACGAGTGGGCCCTACCGAAACGTTGAAATGAAGAATTTAAAAATATTGTGGTTTAATTTCCCAAGAAATTAAAAAAAGAATGAATAATATACCACAAGGAACATACAGAAGATACTAAAGATCATAACTCGACTAATATGATAGATATATGATAGATATGATATGATATTCCATTGAGTTTTGAATTGTTTATCCCAAGCAATAAGCAAGTTAGCGTTATTCTTTCATATTCAATATGATCAGCAATCTTTCTTTAATTCCCGCTCGACTTCCAATGCCCCAGCCCTACCATAAGAACGCAAAACCAAAGGGCAAAAACAGAGTAGCAAAAAGTGCAACTACCCGCTGCATGGTATAGATAGATAGATTTTATGAGATGGCTTTTGGCCTATTCCACTGCGACCTTTTCAGATCTATTGTGGCTCTCTAAGCCCTAGTCAAAAATAAACGAAGGAATAGGAGTGGGAATAGAGACTGCAGGTCCTAAAACTAGGAAATCATCACTACAACAATAACCAAAGCGGAACTATTAGTAGTAGATTTTTATGGTCAAGACTCAAGAGTGACGCAAAAAAATTCTCATCTCAACCTGAAGTTCACGACTTATGAGCCTAAAATAGTCTGGAATTACAAAAAAGAATTAAAAAAAATCTTGCAGCTGCAATACACAACAAAGCAACTTATTTGTGGATGCCAGTGCTTAAAAGAATTTTTGGAATTGATATGAGATCTACTTAGAGCCTGATCACTCTATAGACCTAGCTCCAAAACGGCTTATATATTTTTTAGAACCCTACATCTTTCGAACCAAAATATAGATGTAGGGTAAGGGTATACATAAAGAATATCATAGGACTGTGTGGACCCCCTTGTAATCCGATCTTATCCACCTCATTAAACTTAATATTGTATGTTACATACATGCAAAAGTTAATTAAAGAAAATTACAAAAAACCATCTTGTTACTTTCTGATTCAAGTATCATCGTTTGGCCATTGTTTTCAGTTATTTTTTAATGTGGGCATTAGTAATTAATAATTATTTCCGCCTATTTAGGCGAGGTATATTGTAGCAAGGCAATAATTTTGTTTGTATTGCAACCGAGTTATTCATATAATTGCTTCGAATTAAAAAGTTAATTTACTGTGAACATTGAAATATTGACAAATATCAGAGGGTCTGTGACTCACAATATTGAAATACAATGTGTCAGTGACCTACTGTTTTGGTTAATAGCTTTTTTTTATTTTCTTACTTGAGTGATATTGTATTGCGTCCGCTATTCGGAGTTTATGAATAGTGACAACTCACAATGGATGTAAATTATCTAGAGGATTGTTCAGTTAAATTTTTAATATGGTTCACTTGACAGATTTAATGTCATTGTTGAAGTTGACAAATAAGTTATACTGAGAGAGTAATTAAGGGCGGGTTTATCAATGCTCGGTTAAATATTGTAGCCCTCGGCTAAATCTTAGCTGTTGGTCAAAGTGTTTATCAAGTGCCAGTTTGCATTAGCTGGCAGTCAAACTTTCGGCTAACCTAGCTGCCACTATCAAGTTGATGTTAACCATAGAACATACAGTTAAATACGAGAAAGTGGTGTTCCGTTATTCTAACCAAAGATTCTAACTGACAACTGTGTCATGATTTTTTCATGTTCGCTTACATTTTGCAAAAAAGATTGTTTCAACTTCAAATTTGATTGTGTTATTATCGTTTAGGGTGAAATCGAGAAGCTTATTTGATTCTTAAATAGTAGTTTAGTAGCATATAGGTTTTGTTTGTATTTTATTTCATTGTTATTGTCAATGTATCTTGAGGAACTTGACGACCATTTCGATGAAGAGCTTGGAAAGTGGCGAGATATTGGAATTTGTGGAGTACGAAAGACGACCATATACTGTTGAAGAACGGATAAATACCTTTGAAGAGCTCGATGATGTCGAGTTTATTACTCGTTTCGATTATCTAAACCCAGTGTTCTCATGATACTCCAACAAATTCCAGCTATTCTCGCCAAGTCACAGCATCCGTCTTTTTGTATTCTATTATACTTTTATGGTGAACGGCTACTTTTATAAGTACCTAATTGTCGCTCTGACACCGTGAAATTGGGATATCTTTTTTGTTTTGTGGACATGCTCAAATGCAAACAACTCAACAAAGCACAACATAGACGAAATAAAAATAACTACCACAATTTTGACACTGACAAGTGAAATTTTCCACGATGTTGTCAGAGTAAGCTTACGGTAAAATAGAAAAATAATAGCTTTCACCTCTATATTCTTGATTCAGTGTGTTATATATGTTATATGCGAATAAAATTGATAATATGTATATTTCATGTAACGGGTGATCCTCCTAACACCAAATTAAAATGAGAAATTTACGCTCTGACAACATTACACTCACCGTTCATAACCCGAACAAGGTTGTCAAATGCTCAATTACACTTAGCCTCCAGTTAGCTAGCTGTCGGTTATGTGGTGCATTGATAAACGCTTTCTATTGTAACCGAGACTTTGACTGGCGGCTAGAGATAGCTGAGGGCTACGTAGCTGACAGATTTAACCGTGCATTGATAAACCCGCCCTTAATTATTATTTATTAATACCAAAATGCAAGAAATATATATTTTCACTGCTTTATTCATATTTCCAAAGGACTTGGTAGATTTTTAGCACAAAGTAAAAAATGGTTGTAGTACAGGGAATGAAGCTCAAAAAAGGTAAAACCTCGCAATTTTTCCGTCCAGCATGGATTGACTTGAAATTTCAACAGAAGGTAGGTGATAGTCGAAGGTTCAAAATCTATATCGAACCGAAGGGCGCTAAACGGTTTTTAGGGGTGAAAACTACCCTTATTTGTCAAAAATCATAAAATAACATTTTAAACCTGAAAATGAGTAAGATTTGGTTTAGATAAGTTGAATAATGATTGTTTTGAGCTTTGGAATACAATTTCATCATATTTCAACACTTAAAGAGCAGCCCCTGTTACAGCTTAATGTAAAAAAAATCACGAATCCTTAAAAAATTATTTCGCCTCTGATTGATTTACATAAAAATTTGGGATTAGGCTCAACTCACCCTCTGCTTTATATATCATGTCATGCCGACGAACCCTGATTGTTTCTTAGGGGTGAAAACTACCCCTAAATGTCAAAAATTAAAAAATAGCATTATAAATCTTAAGATAGGTGAAAATTGATTTGAATTAGTAAAATGATGAATTTGTTACATTTCAAAATACAATTTTATACTTTTTCAACCCTTAAAAATCAACTGTTATTAGTGTTATATGTAAAAAAAATTTTTTTGCAAAAAAAAGAACACGAAACATTTCGTATATATAACGCCCCACTGCCGAATAAACCGGTTGTGTGCAATGTGTGCATTATTATACTTCCAAGTGTACTATACTATACTATTGGAATTTTTCGAGAAAAAAAATCGATTGGTTTTTTTAACGTATTTCCTTCATTTTTTATGATAAAAAGTTTATTCAAAAACGATTTTGTAGGGTTTTTCAAGAACTACAAGGATCTGTAAGTTGAATCTGTTAAGACCCTTTCGTTTTTGAATGGGGTGAGTTTAAAGGGCTAAAAAAAGGTGGTGCTCGTGCGTAAATAGCCGTTTTAACCGGCTATATCTCGTCAAATATTAACTGTACAAGAAATCTACTTACAAGAAAATTTTTCTTTTAAAAAAAGCTACAATATCGTTTTTTAACTTTGCTTGTACCTCTAATATTTTCGGAGTTATTTTGAAAGAAAGGGTAAAAAATACAAAATTATGAAAAATAACTTTTTACTTTAAGCCATAATTTTTCGAAAACTATGAATTTTAAATTGGTCAAACTTCTTGGACATATTAACCATACATGTACAAAGAGAATTGCACAAGGGTAAAGATCAATTTTAATTAGGGGGGTAGTTAGGGGGTTGTTTTCACCGATTTTTTTTTGCATAAAAAATTCAGTAGGTACTGACATTATTTTTGTCATAACTCACTCAATTTTGATGCTACAGACCTTTTTTTTAAAGAAAGGTCCAATTATGCTCTTTGAAAAAGATTCCATGAGTTTTCTACGAAAAATGCATCATTT
>CAJUYI010001531.1:29585-51858 GCA_910591695.1 Galerucella pusilla
TTAATGATTTATTACTATCAACCAATTTCAAATCGAGTATAGTTGTCGAATAATTATTGCTGATAACGGTAGCTGGAACGCTACCGAAACGTTTAAATCAAAATATAAAAATATTGTGTGTTAATAATTGTTACTATGTAAATGAACCACTTATGCATGCTTTTGAAAAAATTCTTAAGACCTACTGTTATTATTATGACAATAACGACCTGCAAACAGTTTAATTACCATCAATTTGATCAGGTGTTTGATACTTGCAAACTACAAACACGTCATTCGTTTGCAAATTGTTAAAAAGCACGTGAACTAATGAAAAACGATTAGAATTACTATTTTAAATTGCGACACGCCCCATATAATAAATGTTTAAACTGCCTCGGCACATGCAAATTGCTAAAGCAGTTGGTTTTCAAAGAACACGCCCTTACCACGGTGCATAAATGTTTAAAATTCACCGGTTATCTTCGGTTCATTTCACACTTTGTGCATTGTCCAAATTACTGGAAGATGAAAAAAATTACCATCGCCCCGTTGGTTTCAACGAGGGCAGTGAAAAATACATTATCCCTTTAAACCTCTTTTCTGTCTTTTCACGCACTCACTTCTGCTTGGAAAGTTCCAGCGTCCTCAGAGAGGGTTTTAATGGAACACTTATCATTTATTTCAGCTCTTCAATTCTGATTCCTTCACCTACACGTGTCCAGGTGCCTAATGTGAACGAAGATGCCTCATCCTGTGGATATTTCCTACCCTATGACGATGTTAATAGTGGATTGAAAGTATGAGAAAATGACATGCTTATTCGATATTATGTAGTCAATAAGTTTTATTTCAAAATATGATGTACTTAATTCCAAATTCTTGAAAATGTCTTGGTCTAGACTGGTGAGAAACGGTGAAAAATTCCTCAACAGGCTGGAAAGAGACATCATACTGTCTCTAATATGGGTGCAGGTAATAAAATGGCAGACTAGTTGGCTAAAGAAGGTTCTAAAGGAGACTTCATAGGTCCGGAACCGTTTTGTGAAATCACAAAGGAATAAAAAAAAGGAGAAGTCGGAAACTGACTAGTTAGGAAACACCGACTGAAATGGAGGACACCTTCATACAATGAGTTTACTGAATAAGGGAGACAAGAAACTCTCATCCAGGCTGTCGAACTGGATAAGAGACATTTGAAGACAGTTAGTGACCTGGTTACTGCACCCTAAGGAAGCATTTGCACAAAATGCGCAAAGTTAGTGAAATCTATGATGAAACACCCACTCACATACTCTGCTTCAATGACAACTTACAAGGACTCAGGCGGAAGCACTATATGAAGAGGAAATAATACAATCATCAGACCTACTGAAAATCCTTCCAGTTAAACTGGTGGTCTATACAGAAGACACGAAGCTCCTAAACTCGAAGTAGATAACATGGGAAATTGTATAAAGATTCAATTCCTGGGCTGTTGAGCACAACCCAAACGTGGGCCTGGCTCACAAATTATAGTCTACCGAGGTGGTGCATTATCATGGTGCAAAATCTGAACTCACTTCTTATTTTCTCTTATTTTGGCAATGTTATGTTGAAGATGTCAAGGCTGGCCAAGGCAGGGCACATTTCAATCGCTTAAGAATGCTTTCTACAACTTATTTGCACCTCATTAACTCAACTGCATGCAACAATTTAATTGAAAAGAACAAGAAATATTTAATAAATTGTCAATTACTTCAAGTTAGTTGATATACATTTATTTGTGTCTTTATAAAATTGTATTATCGGTAACTTATTAATTAGTTGGGACTTGAGAGTGACAAGTCAATAATTTAATAGCTTGCTTATTTATGTAAATCAGGAAGACAACTGTATTCAACGTAAACATGATATTTTAATAGAATAAGACAATTATCTAATAACATTATTTCAATTTTTTCCTTCTTATCCGTATTTGTCTAGTAAGGAGGTTATTAATGTTACTTTGCTCGAAAAAGTGAAACAACTACACTATTTGTTAACTTCAAATAATTCAAAGCACAGTTTTCTATTCAAATCAAAGAGCTGAACACCAAATATTCTTAGTATCTGCACGCCACTGTATATAATTGATGCATTTACCTATCAAATTCTTGCTTCTTTCCCTCTTTTATAATAGAATTAGGTGAAAATGGGTGAGAAGTTGTTCAATGTCAAGGCTTACTTTGATACAGAAAATGGGACATTCCAATAATCAATTTGACCACACAAAAAATGTGCTATGCTATAGCCGTTTCGATACTATTTGAATTAAATGCGAATCCCGTTATATAAACCATCCCTTTGTATAAATATCATCTTAACACATAATTCGAGAATGGCTTTGGATGAAGAAGAATATTTTGTTGAAGATTAACTCTCAAAGCCAATCCCTGACTGTTTGTGGTCTCAACTTAGAAAATCCATGTTTTTCTCATGATCAGATGTACGTGGCAAGTTCACGAATCGTCAAATCCTCCTCTTTATTCGATCTTGCGCGTGAAAAAAAGTATATTTCAAAGTGATATCGTAATTGGTTGATTTGAAAGATTCCCTGTTATTTCTTTATTTCATTTGATCCAGAATCCACTATGGTCTGTACCATTTTCCAGGTACTTCCATTTTGAACACAAGTATTGACCACAGCATCTCTAAAACTGGAAGCCCTTGCAGGACATGCTCAGGAAGAAGGTCAAGTATATAACTGGAATCCTTATAATATGCTGCTGGCTAAACTACCATTTGGGCAAAATGGATTTGGTGAAAAATGACGTGTCTGTCTAAAAGAAGATACCACGTGGTAGCTGGACGATTAGGACTAGAGCTGCGTTTGTGAGTCCTGAGGGTGTAGATGGACTTACCAATTCACATATTATCAACTTTCTTGGAAAAATAGTCCTCACAGTAATTTTGTTTTTTTTTTAGAAGCACAATATAAAGTATTGGTTTTGAACAGACGACTCACACAGAATACTATTTATTGGATTTGAACTTAATATCACTTCATCATCTTGACTTGGTAGCTCAATCCAACTATTTTTTTACACTTTATAATAATATATATGTTTTATTTATAACTTTTTTAATTGACCTGTCATCTAATGCATTTGTTCATGTTTCCTTTAAAAATTTACTTTGCAAGCACATGAGTGACATATTAATGCCATCAGCAGGCAGACACTCCTTAGATGAACTGTAAAAGTGTGGATATACACGTGGAAAACATGGAGGGGTTCACACGAAAAGGGTCGAAAATTCAGGGCGAGGTGCAGTTATAAATAAAGTGCATTCCATCTCATTCACTCCGCTAGTGTTGAGGTTAAGGGTGTGGAAATAATAAAAATTAATTGTACGTCAGTGTTTGGTATTGTCTTGCCAGGTTAAAATAATGTTGCTTCACGTAGGTATACTAATATTATTAAAAGAAAATATTTCTGGATATTTGTTATTTCCGAAAAAACGCGTTTTTAACTTAAAAAGTCTTGTAAATAGCACAAAAATATGAGTATTGAACTGAAATATTAATCTACTGAAAAAAAAAGTTCAGAATAACATTACCTGAAAAGTTTTCATTTTACAAATGGTCAAAGTAAAATTATTGAAAACCCCCCAAAAAATCTGGAACAAAAATCAAAGCACAGCAATAGTCAGTTTGAACATGCTGAATAGACTTTCCGTCAGGAACATTATTTATTGTACTAACAGGCTGGAAATGGAAAACATATCATTTATTCTTTTTTCTCATTCTTTTGGGAATCAAACCACAATAATGTTTTTTATTTTTTATTCCGACGTTTCGGTAGCGTTCCAGTTACCGTTGTCAAGATTAACTAGTATTAAAATTAATAAAATAACTTTTGGTCCCTATCTGACACAACGAAAAAATATGACAACTAGACAATCAATAATATTTTGAAGTTTAAGACTACAAAACTTTGTTGTCAAATTTTCCATTCATAGTAGATCACACCTCTGGTAAAATGTGGAATAAAATATTTTATTTTATGACATTCTAACGATATGATAGTCTACTAGAAATGGAATCCAGTAAAGTGCACGTTCCAGGAACGGTTTTTATTGGGATAGCGCTTTTTTTTAGCTTATTTTGGAAATGTTGTTAATAAAACGCGTTTGTTCTTACTTTTTTGTGTATGATCATTTTTGTTTTCAAAACATGTATAACTCAGTTTGGTGATTTTGTGTATTAAAGTGTGTATCGATTAATAACTATTCCAATGATAAATCATAAAAAAACCTGGAGAAAAACTTATGATGCTATCCTGATAACGCAGGTAATTGATTATTGGAAATTTCTCTTTCTATCATTGGTAACCAAATTTGACTACATTCGGCTGAAATACTATCTGCATTTGGTTGTATCAAAGCACTGTCTTTGATTTTTCGTCTTTTATTATCAGGCTCTTTCAATATTATTTTTGTCGAGTCCCATTGAATTTTATGCCCCTCTTCCCAAGCATGTTCACAAATACCTGACTTAAAGAACTCCCTATCTTTGATATATTTTTTATGTTCACTTATTCGGACTTTCAATGGTCTAGAGTCTAGATGTTTCACCTAAATAGAATTTATCGCATTCACAAGATATCTGATATATGCAATTTTTGGAAGATTGTTCTTAATTTTTTGGTTTTGTTTTTGTTAGTATAGATCTCAACGTATTGTTAGATTTGAAGCTAGTTCGAATATTGAATTGATTACCAATTTTCTTAATTCTTTCTGATAAACCCCTAGCATACGGTATTGTCAAGTTTTTAAAAATTATGTTAGCTGAATTATTAATATTATTGTTATTATTATGGGGTATTAACAATCAACCCTTCTCTATATTCTTAATTTCTTTATTTACAAATTCTGCCGGGTAATTATTGGCATTTAAGACATTTTTTAGTAGATTTTCTCCTTTGTGAAATGATTATCATTAGAATGATTGGATTCAAAATTCAAATACCTATTAGTGTGTGTTGGTTTACGAGATTTACTTTAAGTAAGCTTTATACAATCAGCCAACCAACCAGGGTATTGTTTTTTATACAATTCAAGTTCTCTTCAACAACAAGGAAAGTACAAAATAGAGGATCATTAGTCTGGAACGTCTGGAAGTAATAAGGTTTTGATTTGAAACAGTTTTTAAGTCTTGATCTTGAATATCTTGAACAAATAAGAGCTCATATTCTGCCGCTAAAAGCTGTTTTTAAAATACTCAATAAAATGTACTTAAATACAATTTCAAGCTACATGAATAAAGAGTAATTTTAATTATCAATTACTTTCCAACTAGAAAATACATATTTATTAAACCCTAAAAATCTACGAATTTGGTATAAAAAGCCAGAAATGTCTAACTAGCCTATAGAAAACGTGTTGCATTCAAATTACTTGATTTAAATTTTCCATAAAATTCAACTAAATCTCAACGAATTCTATTTCATCCTGTTATTATTACGTTTGTGATGGAGGAGTGCCTGAGAGTGATGGATAATAAAGTGCCATGAACATACACACAATATCGATTGGTTGTTGTTGCGTTTTATTTTTGAAACTTGGGTGTGTACAGTCAGTATTCGATGCACACTTGTAATCCATTTAGAGCTGTTAAGCCATGCTGGTACACAGATTAGATCAATAATAAGTAATGATCAAAGAAGGCTTTTTGATGGTGGCCACTAGAACATTAAGAATCTTCTATACAGTGACGTACACAGAATGGTTGTTTAATTTTACTATCTAGAGTAACAATAGGAGTAGGAAAAAAAATTTTAATTTGAGAAAATTTCGGTTATCAATGCTTTGATACTAGGACGTGTTATAAGTTTATTTTCCACAAAAAGTACCTCTTTGCTATCCTTTTGCATGATTATTTATTAAAGAGTAACTTTAGTCAAAATGTAAAAACTGGTGGCGTCCAAATTCATTCTTTGTCTCACCGAAAGAACTGCTGTCTATTGGTTGGGTTAAGGGCGGGTATGATAAACATGTCTTGAAGTTAACTTTTAATTTAACAGTAAGGTTTTAAAATGTCAGTTTTATAAAAGTTTCATTCTCAAAAAAAAAGAAGAATAGCCTGGAGCATAGAGAATTATTCTCTATGACCTAGAATTTTGGCATTTTGACTTTAGTTTTATGGTCTAGTTTTGATATGTCTGTTCGGTGTATTTGTTATTCCGTTTCCAGTGTCGAATTTTTTAATTTTATTTGTTCCTGTCTGAATGGATAGACGAGCCATAAACTTTTCCAATTAAGAAATTGAATCTCTTCTATCATTTCTATAATTAGTGGAAGAAATATCTTGGATATCGTTTGCTACCATTGCAAAATTCAAAGAAAACAAAGTAAAAGCCATCAAAATATTCACAATATAATCAATTAAAGTTATAAATGTCAAATTGTTGACAGAACCGACAGAACAGAGCAACTGTCACATCACGAAAACCTGGTTTTTCCATAAAGTTAACTTTAATCATTACCTCTTCCACCCGACAAAGTTAAATCAGCAATTTTGAAGTTAACTATAACATGTGACGTCATTCTACAAGTTAAATTTTGGTTATTTGTCAAAATATTACAATATCATAATACCCACCCTAAAGAGCAAGTAGGCGTGTGTAAGAATATTTTTGTTACTTCAATGCTCGACGAAGACATATTTGGACTTCGAAGTGTAATTGAAAGTCAACGGATTCTGTAAATGGAAACAATTGAAAGAGAAATTGGGCTAATATCGGAAAAATTAACTGGAGAAAATTTTCTGAAACGGATATCATAAAATTTAATATTTTTTTCATCAAATGTGATAAAACTTGATTATTAATGTTTCCATTCATGGAGTGAGAATAAAAATCAATAATTTTTTTAAATAGAAATCCTTGAGAATATATTTCATTTAGTGTAGGTATAGTGTAAATAAACCAAGGATTTGCAAGATAATGAGAGATTTCTAACGTTTGTTGAAACACCACAAACAAGTGAAAATATATTATCTAGTAATTATCATTGAACACGAGACAAAATGAAGGATGTTTCACATTATCGCTAACGAACAAATTTGTAAATATTTTATATGACCAGCATGGCTTTTCTAAGAGATTACTTAGAACAATTATATGAACAAAATACTACAGTACGATTAGTATGTCGGATGCTCAGTGCTGTAGTGATGATAGCACTAGAGTTATCAAACTGTAGAACCAGTTTCTTCTCTAATAGAAGCTGATGCATCATTCCATTTTTTTAATTCCAAGTTAGCGATGAGCCTTGCTTTCTCTTGCTGAATCAAACAAATCATATTCAAGCCATAAAGTGTTCCCTTCCATTTTATCCAACCATGTGGTAGTCGAGTCGTGCTTTCGTGGTTATGGTCTTGTTCGATCTTTGCCTTGATTTTGCCTATAGTTTAAATGTAGTTAGACCTAATTTCTTCTGCATGATGGTAAATTACAGATGTTCTCATTTATTTATAACCACAGTATTAATTTTTATATTGTTATAACATCAGGAACTTAGTTACGAGTAGTTTGCAATTTGATCCAGAAGGATGTTGGGGATAAATTTGCAGAAGATTTCGGCCACTATAGGTTGTGACTTTTGTCGGGACTGTATGATGGGTGGTTCAGATATTCGAAGTTTCACTTCTTCAAAAACTGAATTGTTTCGCTGTCCGATTAAGCAAGAGTTGGTTGGCGGCTAGAGTGGTATATATACCAAAAGTAGGCCGCACAGACTCACACTCTAAATCAGTCGGACCAATTAGCCTAACATCTTTCCTTATTGAAGGACTTGAAAAAGCACTGGAATGCTACATCAGGCGGGTAGCTTTATATAATTCCCCCCTGAGCATCCATCAATATGCTTATCAAACTGGCAAATCAACAGATTTAGCTTCACACAACCTTGTTGAGAAAATCACACAATCCCTTAACAACAAGGAGATTGCGGTGGCCATATTTCTTGACATTGAAGGAGCATTTAACAATGCACTACCGACCTTCATTGGTTCAGCTCTGACTGAAAAGGGCATCAAACCAACCATTACTGGTTGGATATATGCCATGCTCACAAATAGGACAGCCACTACATCCCTTCAGGACAAGACCATCAGCTTTAAGGTTTTCAGGGGATGCCCACAAGGCGGAGTACTATCTTCCCTACTGTGGTCTCTCTTGATGGATAACTTGCTTAGCGATCTCGTAAGAGAAGGGGTAGAACTGCAAGCGTATGCAGACGACCTTGTCATCTTGGCAAGGACCAAGTCAGGAAGGGTAGCATATAATATCCTCCAAAAGACGTTGGACGATGTCCACAGTTGGTGTCAGAGGGAACAGATGTCTGTTAGCCCTGGCAAAACTGTAATAGTTCCCTTCACTAGAAAAAGAAAGTTGGAGGATCTTCCACCACTTTCCTACAATGGTGAGGTTATTCCATTTGCAGCGGAAGTAAAATATTTGGGGATTATCCTGGATAAGGAACTTACTTGGAACGCTCACTTGGAAAAAGTTATCCATAAGGCCAGACTATCTTTGTGGACATGTCGCATGATCTGTGGAAAATCTTGAGGCTTGGGACCCAAACAAATCTATTGGATATATGTGATGATCGTTAGACCAATGATCACATATGGAGCTATTACCTGGTGGCCAAAAGCTTTACAGCGAACGGCCCAAGCAAAGCTCTCTGGTTTACAGAGACAGGCTTGTCTGGCAATCACTGGTGCTATCAGCTCCACACCGTCAGCAGCCATGGAAATCCTTCTGGACCTACCTCCTCTCCATATATTTTTGGAAAGAGAGGCTAGATGGACAGCATACAGAATTGTACATATTTCTGAATGCACAAATCAGGCTTATGCAGAACAAAGCAGAATACTAGCGGCCAGTGAAAGTCACAGTATTCTGGGAATGACTTCTGACATAATGCCTCCAACAGTAAACTACGACGTGCCTTACACCGTCCTAATTCCAAATAGAGATGAATGGGTCCTCCGTAAGGATGAACTATTAAGAGCAGACAACTGTTGGTACACAGACGGCTTCGAAACACCCTCAGGCTCTGGTGCAGGTGTATACGGGCGCAGACCTAGGACAGAAATTTCAACCTCTCTAGGATCCTATGCAACCGTATTTCAGGCGGAAATTTACGTCATTGTTTCATGTGTGGAGAGAGTGGAGCAAGCCAATCTCATACATAGAACAATAAAAATTTTCTCGGACAGCCAAGCTTTAAAAGCTTTAAAAGCACTTAGCTCTCGCCGTGTAACGTCGAAATTGGTTTTAGACTGCCAAAAAAGACTCTCCTCAATAGGAGAACTCAATAAAGTATTGCTGGTCTGGATCCCTGGCCATTCTGGCATGGAAGGAAACGAGAAGGCAGACTTTCTTGCAAGGGAGGGTGCCGCACGTGTTTATATCGGACCAGAACCTACAATTGGCATCGCAATAAGTTTTGCCAAACAAACACTAAATACCTGGACTTTTATACATCCTTCGAAGTATGTCTCCAAACAAATGTTAGACCATGGCCGTTTAACAGGCCACTGTCATCTGAATCATCATATGCTAAAACTTGGACTGTCGGAAGACTTACCGTCTTTGTTTGGAAGATTTTGAAACAGCAGAGCATATAATTTGTGCCTTCCCCGCCGCGGATCGAATAAGGTATCTGATGTTTGGCAGGGTCTCTCTTTCACCCTCGGACCTGAAATATCATTCACCAAATAAAATAATCGGCCTTGTTAAGAAGCTGAATTTGTTTGGTGAAATTTGAATAGGTGTGAGCCACAATAGATTCTTGTGGAGTGGAGTGGAGTGCCTTATAGACCCACTCACCACAAACCTAACTTAACCTAAGTATCCTGAAAACTTTACGATATTAGCACAAAACTACTATAAAAATACCAATAATACAATAGTCTCTTGCAAGTCGCAGTGGAGTGCCTTATAGACTCACTCACCACAAAAATAAACTAACCTAAGCACGAGAATGCATATTATAGAACAGCGTGCTAGGCCTCACAGGCCCATAGCTCCTACTTTTTTTGTTACATTTCTCCATTTCATTCGATCTCTCAAAATCCTACTCCAGTCCTCTATTCCTAAACGTTTCAAGTCGTCTTTAACAGCATCCAACCATTTCTTCTCAAGTCGTCCCATTTTTTAGCTCTTTTACTTTCAGGAAGCATTTTCTTCACACACTTCTCATCATTCATCCTACCCACATGGCCTAAGGATCGAAGCCGCTGTGCTTGGAGGTTAGATTCATCTAGAATCGTATTTTTCTAATTTGATTTCACTTTTATCTGATTTTTAATAATTTCTCCTGTCATTATTGTTTCCAAACATCATATTATAATATTCCCACCTCTACATTTTGGTAACGAATAACGGTTTTTTAGAAACACTGCGTCACACTCAGAATTCAGACTGACAGACTGGCGGGGTAGATCGAGCCTTACCGTACCTTGAAAAACCTTGGTAGGTAAAAAAGTCGCTAGGTATGTATATCAACTAAAAGTGGATTTAAAAATTTATAAAAGCTGAAAGTACACTTCACAAGCGACATTTTCAGTCATATAACAATTACCAAGTAAATACAAACAAAAATCGGATCTTAAACATTTCAGTCTGTAGTTGTGTTGCAAGACACGTTAAATTTTGGATGATAAGAGTCTTATCGGTGAATTAAATACACAAAAATGTGTTAATTATGAAGAGTTCAAAGGAACCATATCAAGCACAAAACAAACAATTTCATGAGTTGTCTTATCAACACTTTTACCCAGAACTTTTTGGTGTAGTGTACACACATGAATGAATGAAGATTTATGAATTACAATATACAATATAATTTTTATTTACGACAGTATAATTACTTTTATAATATATTATGTAACTAGGAATATTGTATTAGTGGCCATATTTCTATGTTGCTTGTAAATCAATAAAAATATTCTAAACGAAAGTTTGTTATGCGTGAAAAGCCCCAGTGAAAAATAAAATATATAAGGCAATAAATCTCGTCAACAGCAAAGCATTTGCTACTGAATTTTTTGTAGTTAATATCCACTACGACTTAGAACAGCCATATTTTCCAAATATGAGTCAAAAATGAAGAGTCAAAACTTTTTTTAGCACTAAATGCGTATTAACGTAATAACTGGTAAGCGTTGACAGCCATGTGTAGTAACTAATGTTGGCTACTACTAAAAACTAATAATGTTCTGTGCTTAAAACAATCGAAGTAGAACAAACCGAATATTCCAAGTATCATAAAACTTATATTTAAAACAAAAGCATGTGTAACTCGAATTTAGGGAAAATCGTGTTTCCAACACATTTTGGACATAAAATGGTGACTATGTAGTTGCAGTCGTTTCATTTAAACCTCTTACGTAGTAGCCCAAGTGTATACGAGGCTAAGTTAGGTTAATAGTGAGCTGGTCTATTCGACCCTCCGGATATCCCAACAGTTCAAGTCCTAGTATATAATTATTCAAACGACAGTGATAGTAAACACAGGACACCCCTGTTACATTCAATCTTATTTCGCGATGTATAAAGTCCTTTGAACAAACCAATCCTGATGGTAAGTGTGGCCAAAAGTCTAATACTCTTCTTGCAATCCAGACCTTTAATGTTGGCTTGACAAAACTCTGCGACACCCTTCCTGGCTCTTTAATTGTCATCTATCAAAATGGCCTGGAATCCAGAATAGATTCATTCGATTGGGTTGTGCTCAACAGCCCAGGCACTTGAACTGAATCCTTGTACCATTTCCTATGGTATCTACTTCCATTCCAGAAACTTTGTCTCTTCTTTATTATTGACTAGTTTGACTGAAGGGGTTTTCAGTGGTTGAGAGTTCCTTGTCTACCTTATTCGGTTAACTCTTTGTATGGAGTTGCCCTTGTATCGACCTCCATTTGAGTTGATTTATCTGCCCAGTTCCCGATTTTTTCCTCCAATCTGCCCACAAGTAGACCAATAGAGTGAAGTTCCGCCTGAAATACAGTTGCAAACGATTCTAGGCAGGATGATGTTTCTGTTCTAGATCTGTGCCTGAGCCCCATAAGATAAGGCTTTTGAGAAATGTATACTAGGTTAGGTAAGATAAGATTAAGTGGCGAGATGTTGAAAGTATTCTAGAATAGTGATAAACGAAGTGGAAGTAAAAATCAAAAAGGTGGTGGACCAGTAGGCACATCAACAAAAAGGTATGGAAATTTGAGCTCAGCATTACCAGAAGACTTGACATAGTAAATTGATCAGGACCTGCCTCTAATAGAAAAAGGAGAATATGTTGAAAAAATGGTTAGTTCCTAGTAATTTTAATGCTTAAGTCTTCTACCATGTTAATTTATATACTAGAAGTGATAGATCAGGGTTAAATAACTCAAAAAATATATTCAATACAAAATATCCACTATTTAATTCCACATTATTCAAATGGGATATGAATTATTTGTCTTCAAAACCCTGTACATAAAATATTTATTTAATAAAACCAGTTTATGACAAACCAAAATGGGATTAAATAAACATGTGCAGATTTAATGAAAAATATGATACAAAACGGTTTTCCACGAAGATGTAGTGTCGAAGCATAATATTTAGTTACACACGTAATTATGGTATCTGATAGACGACACAAAGACGCTTAAACTTTTGAAGTATATACTTGGCTCGTGTAAGTGAAAATTAATTAAATATATAAGCATCTCAAGCAATGTAAACTGGAATTTTAAACCGTCACAAATCCATAGACGTGCACTTATAGGCATTCCCACGACACTCTAGACATACTACATGAAACTACTCACTGAGGAAAGTCTTTGAAAATAATATCAAGATTCACTAAAAAGCTAAAAGCATATTTTTGTCTTGATAAGGTTTCCATAACAAATGGTTTGAAACTATAAAAATATTATTTATTAGTTTGGTGTTTGCTAAAATATTTGAAACTATAAATTATAATCTTGTTTGTAAAATTACCATGCTGGCAAACATTCTCTTCAATCATTTATTAAAAGCTTGAATATTATGGAGCAAAAGTAAACTTATATTTTACATCATGAAAATATTGAGTTGGCAACTGAGTTTCTCCTCCATTTACGTTAAAATTTTAATTAAATATTTTTGGTTGTAGACGATGAATAAATAACATTGAATAGATATCACTTCACCCCTATAGCACGTCACAGTCTGGTATATTATTCTATGACATAAAAATCCTGGACATTAAGAAAACTATATTTACTATAATTCCTGTTCATTACCCAACGAGATTTCTGAACAGTCTTCAAGACTAGCAAGTGATTCCAAAGAAAATTTTCGATACTAGCATAGTCTTGTCTCGATTTATAGACGATACTCGGATAATACGAGATGAGGCATGTGCGTGACACCTCGTATTTTGTGCGAATCTCGTAGATAGCGAGATGGTCCTGAACCAGAGAAGTTTAGTTATCAAAAATAGCTTTGAAAATATAATTCTATATTTCCGTGTAATTAAAATACAGATATTTATCTGAATAGTCTTCGGTAGTAGCTAGTGTAGCCCACGAGAGTCTCGTTTTCGAGAGGTTAGCATCGAAAACGAGATGTGACGATAGTCTGACTCGAGACTAGACTTTTGTTGATCCCGAGAATAACCTGAACCAGAGATGTCGAATTTTGTGATCAAAAACAGCTTCAAATACACTTTAACAAATAAATCTTTACCCTGACATCCCTAACAATGCACAGTAATAGTCACAAAGTTTATATCCCTCATTCTTTTTTACTGATGGTAGAATCACATCATATAATATGTACACTTGTCTTTCAAGCAATGACATACGTTCTTTTGTAACTCAATTTTTGACTTCGAAAACGAGATTTCGTCTCAGACAACCTAAGAAGAGACTTTTAGTATCATCTCAAGTCTCGTGCGAAATTCATTATTAGTAGGTAGTCACGTTTTTTATAATTCTTCCGAAGCGGTAGATCTGTTCACTCTCGGACTATATTAGTTAAAATCAAAGAACTATTTCAGTTTCTATAAATAATACATTTAATTCTAGTGACCAATTCATTTAATGTATTCCACTTTCACCGCGATACAACTTAAAACACAATAACAAATGGAAAAAATATGTTATCCATTAACAAAAAATAATGATCACCAACAATTACCACCCTTTTTATGTCGAGTTTATTTCCCTGTATACTTTTTCTCCTTTAGATGCTGTACTTCTCGTTTTAATAAAGCAGCTCAAGTACAAAGCACGCTTTCTTCGTAAATAATTTAAGCGATTTCATTAGAATTTTTATTATGGACAAACACGTGGCCCGGTTTCCGGGGAATTCAATATTGTTAACATTTCTAGGAGACTACGTGATCCTTTTTCCATTATGTAGGTCAGTATATAAGGTCAAAGTAAGTATAATCCCGTTGGAGTCATAGTCTTTACATACAAAAAGGTTCTTTTGAATTTTTTTTCTGCTTTGGAAACTTGAATTTTTTATGCACCAACAAATTCAATCTTTCAGAATATTAGATTTTTATTTACGAGAAAATGGAGGAAGGAAGGAAGCTAGAGTTTTCAACAAAGCAGAGTCGTTGCAGTGTTATATTTGGTGAAAAAAATGTTCCAAAGGGGATATATATATTTGGAAAAGGATCAATAGATGATGAGAAAGCACTAAGAATAGAAAAAACTTACTCCGAAAGTCGAGTTCTCGGGTGCATTTTTAGATAAATAAGGCGTATTTGACAATACTTCTCATGAGGCTGTGAAAAGAGCATTAAATAGAATAGTAGACAGTACAACATCCAAAGGTATTTAGAAGCTGTTCACAACTGGAGTAGCAGAGACGAGGACGAGTAAAGACATTGTCTCCATCTGTACAACCAGAAGACGTCCACAGGTAGGAGGAGCATCTCCATTAATGTGAAGCCTGATGGTTGACGAGCTCCTGTGTGGTTTGACTGACCTCGGAATATCCTGCCAAGGATATACCTATGCTATTGACTTAATGTGGAGCCTGGTGATCGACGACCTCCTGTGTGGTTTGTCATAACAGCCATTGAAAAATTGGAAAACGCCCTTTGTGACATCGTACAAAAGGGTCTAACTAAACAAATAGCTGGTGTAGGCAAGTGATACTTGACATGAATCTCACCGAAACCATCTTAATAGCCTTCACTAAGAAATTTCAAAACCATTAAACTTGATGGGAGGAAACAAGAAGTCAAGTATCTAGGTTTGACTCAGATCATCTAGGAATCTTTGACATGAAAAATTATTTCTGTCTCGTCTTTGAATCGTACCCAAAAAGGCCAGTCAGTGGTTTTAGACCCGAAAATTGTGTGGCAATATACTGAATGGACTGATGGAATCATCCATTTAGTGCAGCTGTACTAAAATTTGTATTGACTAACATAAAAACATTATTATTTCATTTATCATTTTCCACTTTCTTCCTATTCTATAAGCGAAGCCAATTTTCCAGCTGATCTTCTTGGTGCGAAGTCTTGAATCCTCGTAGCACCTCAAACTACCATTTTAAATATCTCTGTTTACAATTTGCATTTGTTTACGATTATTCATTTCAATTAGTGCATACATTTTAGTTGTTGGTTTTTGATTAAAGTTGAGTACAAAGGGTAAGTGGACGGTACCAATAAAATAATATTCAGTGATTTCTTAACGAGATCAATGTGAAGATCATAATAATAAATAACGTTGAATAGTCTCATGGCCAATAACATGAAAAAATTTATTTAAATTTACAAGATCATTGTCAATTTGGTGTTTATGAAATGGAACAGGTTTTGATATATTTTTTAGTGAATAATTGCAGTTATTGAAGTCTGTCCATGCTATGGAGCCTTTTACCCAACATTAAAAATGTCGAAACATCGGTAAATTTTTTCCAGGTATCATATCGATGAGGAATTTTTAGATTCCATTTCTACCAATTGGGTGCGAATTTTTGTACCCCCGGGTGTCTAAATAGACCGAATAAATAAACTTAATCTCCAGTCAATGTGTTTGTTTGTGAAACATTCTCACTTCTTCCGTTCGACTTCGATTTTAACATAATCTTAAGCGATGTTTACTTATGATAATAACACTGATATTGTTGACATGGTCAGTAAGTGTGAAAAAGCAAATATTCTATGTCTAACAAAGACATTCGAAAGCTATAAAATTGAATTAAAATCGAATGAAAACATCCAACTGTTGTTAGTGGGCCGAGGACGTTGGTGTTTAGTCAAAATTTTACGTAACCGACCATTTTTAACTTCAATATTTACGGATGAGTCATTCGTGTTCGAGAAAGTTTTTCACACCTTTATTGGGAATTGTTATTTTCCAAAAATATGCTAGGAGAAAATTTAAAGTAGAAATGTACATTGAACATACTTGAACTGAATCTTTGTACCATATCCCATGTTATCTACTTCCATTTCAAAAGCTTCGTGTCTTCTATATAGGCGACTAGTTTAAGGTAGTCAGTAGTTCTGATGGTTGTATTACTTCCTCACCATAGTGCTTCCGTCTGAGTCCTTGTAAGTTCATTGCAGATGCTTCCACAGGGTTCAGTATCCAGTCACCAGGTCTCAATAGCCTGGATGCGAGTTCCTTGCCTACATTATTCAGTAAATTCTTCAAGATGAGGTGTCCTTGTGCCAGCCTTCATTTGAGCTGGTGTTGCTTATCAAGTCAGTTCCCGATTTTCCCTCTTATGTAATCCTTTGTGAATTCACAATCGGTTTCGAACTTATAAAGTTTCTTTTAAAGTCTTCTTTCTCAAACTGGTCTTCTATTTCATCACCTGCAATCCTCTCATGAGTCATAACTCTTGGATAGTATTACCAACGGGAGGTTTTCTCCAAGGAGGAGCTAGTGAAAAGACTGTTAAGCTTGATAGGGTTCTAGATCTTGAGGCAAAAAAAATTGGTTCAAAATGGTCACAAGCTCTCTTCTTCACGTTATGCTCAATATTGTTGGTCCCAGGTCCAAGAGGAAGACGGTTTTAACGAGTGTTTAACGAGGATAGTTTCGCAGGATATTTCCAATCTTTAGTACCCTGCTTAATTTTGTAGATATAAGACTATTTTGCAAATCTCATAAGTATACAGCCTATAGCATGTTTGAACAATACTATGAACCTTAACTTTTTTAATCTTACGATGTAATTTGTTAAACATGATTTTTCTAAAATGCTTGGTTATATAATAATGGAAATCCCCGTTTTTTTCTTCCAGTTCAATTAATTCGAGACAGAAAAACTTTTATCTGAAATTAAATTGAATTCAAAAGAACATTTCCATTTTCTAACGACTCCAAGTGGATTTTTATGTTGATTTTGCAGAAAAATGACTTTGGCTTTATTTAAAGTACTAATTTTAATAATTTCCTCGATTTTAATCTCGAGTCTTTAATGGACTAATAAAAAATTTAAATAAAGCAGGGCTCTGAGTCTATAATTTTATGGGATATCAGTAACACTAATTGAACTAAACTGAAACAATTTACGAAGCGATATAAACATTTTTTAATCTCGAAGATAAGAATATATCGGTTGGGTTAAGAGGCATTATGTTATAGTAGGGGAAATAGGGCTACAAACTCTGTTTCATTATACTTGAAGTGGCATTCGAATGCACGAGCTTGTTGTCAAAACCAGCACCATATTTTAAAATTGATATTCGACTTCAATTCAGTAGCGAAACGCTTTCACATTTTGTAGGATATATATGTATATAATCAAAAACCCTTTTTATACCCAAAGGTGTAAGGGTAGGTATCTATATCTAAATATTTTTTTCGTAAATTAAATTAGTCCATTTCTTTTTATTATTTACCATCTTTTTTGCTTCTTCCCATTTTATATTTTTTCTTTCCAGTATTTCTGCAACTTCTTGGCTCCAAGTTTTCTTAGGTCTTCCTCTCTTCCCTTTTGTATTTACTCATCATCATCGTCATCTACAAACGCACACTCAGACAATGTGATTTGTTTCAATCTGTTGTATCTTTTTAGTGTACGTTTTTGTTGCCCCATTGATGGCGTCCATCACAATACTAAACAATTAGTATTCCACCTTGTCTAAGTCCGTCTTCGACTCTGAATTTATTGGATTCAAGGTTATGACACCTGAAGTAGCTGTAATTTTGGTTGTACAGACTCCTTATTCGTGTTATTGGACTCTTTGGAACCGATCTTTGTTCTGGGCTACTCCATACTGTTTTTTGTGGTACACTATCGAAAGCTTTTCCAAGGTCCAAAAAAGCCATATGAACTTCTTCTGTGTGTGTTTTTTTTTCATTTGTTTTATCGTGAAAATGTGGTCTTGGGTAATGTGCCCTTTCCTAAATCCGCTTTCTATTACGTCACCTGTTACCCTCCAAATTTTATTAATGCAAGTGTAGCCGTTCAAAAGATACTAGGGGGGAAGCGGACTTTTGAATAGCACTGTATTTATGTATATAGAATCATTAAAATATTTATCGGTTCTCTACCTGTTTACTTTCAATTTTTGTAAATTACACAGCTATCGTGAACTCTGCTTATAACCGAAGTAGGTTAATTAACATACGCTATAACTAGTCAACTGGTCTCCTAGTAAATGTACCTGTAACTCATTTATATTTGAGACTATTTGTAAATGATTGTCAAATATTTTCAAGCGTTTTTCGAGTACAAAGCCTATCACAATATAAAATCTTGACTACCCAACCTAATAAATTTTCCAAGCAATGATAAGCAAATTGAACTTGCGATTTTGCAAGTTGAAAAACATCAATACGCTAGCAAGCGGAAAGCTTTCAACCATTTTCAAAACCACATAAGTATAGGAGAAGTAAGCAAAACCAAGAGCAAGACTAGACTGAATAAGGAAGACCAAAACGAAGTGTTTTAGAAAAATCCAGAACGTATAAGCACGGCGAGTCCAAAACCAAGAATGTGGTGGTTACTTATCACCACGTCTAACCAATCCCAGACCAGTCTGAACAACCGGGCATATGGACCTCCTTGGAATCCAATCTAATCTGATATTTTAATATCTAATGGCGTCCCAAGTAACACAATAAGCATCGAAGTCGATTTAAAATCGACTTTTGTGTCACTCTTGAAGCTAATAGGCAATTAAAACCGTCCACTCAAGCTTCTACATGTAGCATTCATTACGTAATCGCTGCCTAAAGGGAGCACGCGGTTTGGCCTTAAAGAAGATTTGAAAGAGTATTAGCAATTAAACCTGTAGGACTAAATAGCCATAAATTGGCACCAAAAGAGCATTTTATTGGATTAGATTGCCAACATTGGCTGTCAGAGTGATATGAAAAAGCAGTCGTTTAGTCCAGATATGGCTTTCAACTCTTTGAATGATCATGCGCAGTTAAACATTTCTCGTGAGAATGTCTTTTTTGTATTTAATAAGCATTTTTCTATGCCAATACGAAGCTTTATGGAATTAAAAACTAGATAGCTGTTTGTATTGCTTTGTGAAAGCTTTCAGAATTATAAAGTTGAAGAAAAAGAAGATTATTGTAAGGTTATGTTTTGAGTAATAGATTGTTTTGTGGGTCATATTTTATAATTATTTCGTAATAAAAAATGAACACCTTCAAAGTTATTGAGACCTTAGAAAGTGGAGAGACGTAGTGGTATTAGCCTATTAAGAGAGAGTCCCACGACAAGGCCAATAGAGAGACGTGGTCCAAGAACCAGGAAGGTGAACTTCTGTGTCTATAGTTATTTCGTTATAACTTTTAGCTGCGTTACTACTTTTATGTACACGCCTGTAGTACGCACCTATTCGTCCAAATTTCCGTAGTCTTTTAATTTTTCCCTTAATTTTTATTCCAATCTTTTTCTCCATGTTCTGTAATGATTTCTGGAAAATCATGAAATACTGTGGGTTTTTTTTGGAATTAATTTCCATTTAAAGTCCAAATTAATTCCAATACAAAACTTTATAGTATTGTTTATGAATGGCACTAATTGAAGCACTTAAAGGCATTTTATGACCACACTAAATTCCAATTTGGCTATTCATTTTTTTGGCATAAAGTCATTATCTCTATTTTTGGCTACTTTTCATGACTTACTAGCAATCATTGCTATACTTGGTTGCAATATTTAGTCTTAAACAAGATAAGACGTCTTTTAAGGAAGGCTGAAATTATTCTATAAAATAATGCTAAGCTTTATCATTTTTTCTGAATTCTATGCTTGGATCTAGCATTATTTGCTTGGTAAATGAAATGGGTTACTTGGGGTATGGCTACCTGGAATGGAAGAATGTAAGGCGAAGGAAGCAAGGAGAAGCATCAAATAAATACCGTGGAAACAAAAATAATTTCAAAGTAATGAAATTGGAAATATAGTTATTTATGATATGAGTGTTAAAAGTGAGGTTTTATTTTGTGAGTGAAAACGTTTGTGAAATGAGCGGAGCGAATTGAACAATTTCACGAACAAAATAAAATCACTTTTAACACAAATACCATACAATGTTTTTTGTACAACTTCCCTATTTTGATAATGAAACGAGCGAATTTGCAATGACAATAAATTCAAAATGACTTTTAGTATTCAAATAATCAAAAGATTGTTGTGAATGGCAGACGTTTACATAGCAGCGTGCTAAAAATATTTTTAACACTAGTGTTAAAAGTATTTTTAACACGCTGCTATGTAAACAATCGTTTTTAACATTGTTTGCTATCATTAAAAGTGTCACTTTTAATGACAGTTGTACAAAAAATATTTTTCAGGCAAATCATTTGTGAATATTACTTGTGTGGTTTTTAACAGTAAACTATTAATATACACAGAAACAAGTTATTTATTGAATTTACGATCCTCTTAACCTAGTTAGTAACCATAAGGAGTCCCATAACAAAATATTCATAGCAATTTCCAATGTTTAATCTCAATTCCGAGAAAATTGAAAGATTAGCTGAAACAATTTATCATTGTACTAGAAAATAAATGTGGTACAATAAATACAATTCATTCATTATTATATAAATAAGTAAGTCACTATTAAATATACCTACTCGTAGTTAAACAGACTTGGTTAAGCACTTTTTTATAAACAATGCTATATGTTATCTGAAAGAGTTGACACATTTTAAAGATCGACTCCAAGAAGAAAACTAATTAATAAAAAAAAATAATGTCACCACAAAAAAGCTGTAATAAATATATATGTGTCGAAAAGAAAATGAAAGTGGTAGATAAGTGATTAATTATAGCAGTGACCACATATTTATTCGAATCTCTTAGTCAATTTCCCACCTGGTACATTATACGCAGCCTTAGGACAAATATAAGCCACTGAAGCTGTATCAAAACTAAATAAACAGATACGAATCTAAAGCTAATAGAAAAAGGTATTTCGTTAAATAAAACCTTGAAGTAGCTCCACTTTTATAATCTATTTCAGTTCCAACTCATTGCTGAATTGTATTTCCCAATCACTTTGTGTTTAAGACTATGCCAAATGTTGACAAACGAGAAAATTGTGGAAAAACACATGGAAATCTCTTTAAATTGTTGTCTCGCACCTAATAACCAACTTCCTAGAGAAGTAGCAGCATGGTGTTGATGATTAAATTTGTAGTTTCAATGAATGATATAAAAACCTAAT
This sequence comes from Galerucella pusilla, assembly GCA_910591695.1. Lineage (NCBI taxonomy): Eukaryota > Metazoa > Arthropoda > Insecta > Coleoptera > Chrysomelidae > Galerucella > Galerucella pusilla. The sequence goes on from CAJUYI010001531.1 coordinate 51,246, forward strand.
CACTCAGAACCTAGGTGAATAATTAACAAGAAAAATGTTTGTGTCTCCAGAGATTTTTACTGGATAATACCTAAAAATCGATAAAGAAGGAGGATGTACCTAATTTACGCTTATAACATGTCATTTCTGAGTAAATACTAATGGGTATTCTTCAGAATGGTAGTCTTTAGTTTATGAGTTTACAGTTGGACCACCAAACGACCATTTGTAGACCATCAAAAATCAGAATCCACATACCAAATCAGGAAAAAAAAAACAGGAAAAAAAAACTCTCATAGAGAGCAACGATGAAGGATTTAGTGAATAGTCTGATAAGGACAATTAGTTTCTTCATATAAGCGATAGAACCAAGAGCAAAAGAAGCCTAAAAGCTGAGGCACCGACTACTGATTGATGTAAACGTACAAATCAATAAATAGTTCATAACATTACAGCTGGACAATTAAAAGACCGTTTGTAGGTCGCCAAAGGTGACGATCGGCTCCTTGTTTGAATGAAATGACAAAAAAAATTAACAGCAGACATACTTTCATTGGAAAAACAAAAAATTGTTCATTTTAATTGATCTCAATCCCTTAAGAGATGGGATGGAATCAAAGGATGCAGTTTTGCC